>JANJGN010003754.1:0-40746 GCA_026770705.1 Isurus oxyrinchus | reverse complement strand
GGTACAGCACGGGGTTAGATACAGAGTAAAGCTCCCTCTACACTATCTCCATCAAACACACCCAGGACAGGTACAGCATGGGTTTAGTTACAGAGTAAAGCTGCCTCTACACCTTCCCCATCAAACACTCCCAGGACAGGTACAGCACGGGGTTAGATACAGAGTAAAGCTCCCTTTACACTGTCCCAATCAAACACTCCCAGGACAAGTACAGCACGGTGTTAGATACAGAGCAAAGCTCCCTCTACACTGTCCCCATCAAACACTCCCAGGACAGGTACAGCACAGGATTTGACATATAGTAAATCTCAATCTACACTGTCCCCATCAAAAACTCCCAGGACAGGTATAGCACATGGTTAGACAAAGAGTAAAGCTCACTCGACATTGAACCCATCAAACACTCCCAGGACAGATACATAAAGGGGTTACATACAGAGTAAAGCTCACTCTACATTGTCCCCATCAAACACTCCAAGGACGGTTACAGCACGGGTTTAGATACAGAGTAAAACTCCCTCTACACGATTTCCATCAAACACTCCCAGGACTGGTACAGCATGGGTTTAGTTACAGAGTAAAGTTCCCTCTACATCTTCCTCATCAAACACTCCCAGGACAGGTACAGCACAGGGTTAGATACAGAGTAAAGCTGCCCCTACATTGTCCCCATCAAACACACCCAGGACAGGTAAATCATGGGGTTAGATACAGAGTAAAGCGCCCTCTACACTGTACTCATCAAACACACCCAGGACAGGTACAGCACGGGGTTAGATACAGAGTAAAGCTCCCTATACGCTGTCCCCATCAACGAAACCCAGGACGGGTACAGCACAGGGTTAGATACAGAGTAAAGCTCCCTTTACACTGTCCCCATCAAACACACCAAGGACAGACACAGCACGGGGTAAGATACAGAGTAAATCTCCCTCTACACTGCTCCGATCAAACACTCCCAGGACAGGTACAGAATGGAGTTAGAAACAGGGTAAAGCTCCCTCTACAGTGTCCCCATCAAACACTCGCAGGACAGGTACAGCACGGGGTTAGATACAGAGTAAAGCTCCCTCCACACAGTCCCCATCAAACACTGCCAGAACAGGTACAGCATGGGGTTAGATACAGGCTAAAGCTCCCTTTACACTGTCCCAATCAAGCAGACCCAGGACAGGTACAGCACAGGGTAAGATACAGAGTAAATCTCCCTCTACAGTGTCTCCGTCAAACACTCCCAAAACAGGTACAGCACGGGGTAAGATACAGAGTAAAACTCCCACTACACCGTCCCCATCAAACACACCCAGGACAGGTACACCACGGGGTTAGACACAGGGTAAAGCACCCTCTACACTGTACCCATCAAACACACCCAGGACAGGTACAGCACAAGGTTAGATACAGAGTAAAGCTCCCTCTACACGGTCCCCATCAAACAAACCAATGACGGGTACAGCACAGGATTAGATACAGAGTAAAGATCCATTTACACTGTCCCCATCAAACACACCCAGGACAGGCACAGCACGGGGTAAGATACAGAGTAAATCTCCATCTACACTGCCCCCATCAAACACTCCCAGGACAGGTACAGCACGGTGTTAGATACAGAGTAAAGCACCCTCTACATTGTCCCCATCAAACACTCCCAGGACAGGTACAGTACGGGGTTAGATACAGGTTAAACTCCCTCTACAGTGTCTCCATCAAACACTCCCAGAACAGGAACAGCACGGGGTTAGATATAGAGTAAAGCTCCCTCTACACTGTCCCAATCAAAGACTCCCAGGACAAGTACAGCACGGTGTTAGATACAGAGCAAAGCTCCCTCTACACTGTACCCATCAAACACACCCAGGACAGGTACAGCACGGGGTAAGATACAGAGTAAATCTCCATCTACACTGCCTCCATCAAACACTCCCAGGACAGGTACAGAACGGGGTAAGATACAGGGTAAAGCTCCCTCTACACTGTCCCCATCAAACACTGCCAGAACAGGTACAGCACGGGGTTAGATACAGAGTAAAGCTACCTATACACTGTCCCAATCAAACACACCCAGTACAGGTACAGCAGGGGGTTAGATACAGAGTAAATCTCCCTCTACACTGCCTCCATCAAACACTCCCAGGAGATGTACAGCACGGGGTTAGATATAGAGTAAAGCTCACTCTGCATTGTCCCCATCAAACACTCGCAGGACAGCTACAGCGCGGGGTTAGATACAGAGAAAAGCTCCCTCTACATGTCCCCATCAAACACACCCAGGACAGGTACAGCAAGGGATTAGATACAGAGTAAAGCTCCCTCTACACTGTCCCCATCAAACACTCCCAGGACAGGTATAGCACGTGGTTAGATAAAGAGTAAAGCTCCCTCGACATTGAACCCATCAAACACTCCCAGGACAGATACATAAAGGGGTTAGATACAGAGTAAAGCTCCCTCTACATTGTCCCCATCAAACACTCCAATGACGGTTACAGGATGGGTTTAGATACAGAGTAAAGCTCCCTCTACACTATTTCTATCAAACACTCCCAGAACAGGTACAGCATGGGTTAAGTTACAGAATAAAGCTCCCTCTACACCTTCCCCATCAAACACACCCAGGACAGGTACAGCACAGGGTTCGACACATAGTAAATCTCTCTCTACACTGTCCCCATCAAACACTCCCAAGACAGGTACAGTACGGGGTTAGATACAGAGTAAAGCTCCCTCTACACTGTCCCCATCAAACAAACCCAGGACGAGTACAGCACAGGGTAAGATACAGAGTAAAGCTCCCTCTACACTGTCCCCATCAAACACTCCCAGGACAGGTACAGCATGGGTTTAGTTACAGAGTAAAGCTCCCTCTGCAGTGTCCCAATCAAACACACCCAGTACAGGCACAGCAGGGGGTTAGATACAGAGTAAATCACCCTCTACACTGCCCCCATCAAACAGTCCCAGGAGAGGTACAGCATGGGGTTAGATACAGGTTAAACTCTTCCACAGTGTCCCAATCAAACACTCCCAGAACAGGAACAGCACGGGGTTAGATATAGAGTAAAGCTCCCTCTACACTGTCCCCATCAAACACTCCCAGGACAGGTACAGCACGGGGTTAGATACAGAGTAAAGCTCCCTCTACACTGTCCCCATCAAACACTCCCAGGACAGGTACAGCATGGGGTTAGATACAGAGTAAAGCTCCCTCTACACTGTCCCCATCAAACACTCCCAGGACACGTACAGCACGGGTTTAGATACAGAGTAAAGCTCCCTCTACACTATCTCCATCAAACACACCCAGGACAGGTACAGCATGGGATAAGTTACAGAGTAAAGCTCCCTCTACATGGTCCCCATCAATCACTCCCAGGACAGGTACAGCACGGGGTTAGATACACAGTAAAGCTCTCTCTACACTGTCCCCATCAAACACACCCAGGACAGGTACAGCACGGGGTTAGATACAGAGGAAAGCTCCCTCTACACTGCCCCCATCAAACACTCCGAGGAGACGTACAGCACGGGGTTAGATACAGGTTAAAATCCCTCTACAGTGTCTCAATCAAACTCTCCCGGAACAGGAACAGCATGGGTTTAGTTACAGAGTAAAGCTCCCTCCACAGCTTCCCCATCAAACACTCCCAGGACAGGTAAGCATGGGGTTAGATACAGAGTAAAGCGCCCTCTACACTGTACTCATCAAACACTCCAAAGACGGGTACAGCACGGGGTTAGATACAGAGTAAAGCTCCCTCTACACTATCCCCATCAAACGATCCGAGGACAGGTACACCACGAGTTTAGTCACAGAGTAAAGCTCCCTCTACAGCTTCCCCATCAAACACGCCCAGGACAGGTACAGCACGGAGTTAGTTACAGAGTAAAGCTCCCTCTACACTGTCTCCATCAAACACGGCCAGAACAGGTACAGCACGGGGTTAGATACAGAGTAAAGCTCCCCTTACACAATCCCAATCAAACACACCCAGGACAGGCACAGCACGGGGTCAGATACAAAGTAAATCTCCCTCTACACTGCCACCATCAAACACTCCCAGGACAGGTACAGCACAAGGTTAGATACAGAGTAAAGCTCCCTCTACACTGACCCCATCAAACACTCCCAGGACAGGTACAGCACGGGGTTAGATACAGAGTAAAGCTCCATCTACACTGTCCCCATCAAACACACCCAGGACAGGTACAGCATGGGTTTAGTTGCAGAGTAAAGCTCCCTCTACACCTTCCCCATCAAACACTCCCAGGACAGGTACAGCACGGAGTTAGATACAGAGTAAAGCTCCCACTACACTGTCCCCATCAAACACACCCAGGACAGGTACAGCATGGGGTAAGATACAGAGTAAAGCGCCCTCTACACTGTACTCATCAATCACACCCAGTACAGGAACAGCAGGGGGTTAGATACAGAGTAAAGCTCCCACTACACTGTACACATCAAACACACCCAGGAAAGGTACAGCATGGGGTTAGGTACACAGTAAAGCTCTCTCGACATGTCCCCATCAAACACATGCAGGACAGGTAAAGCACGGGGTTAGATAGAGGGTAAAGCTCCCTCTACACTGTCCCCATCAAACACTCCCAGGACAGGTACAGCACGGGGTTAGATACAGAGTAAAGCTCCCTCTACACTGTCCCCATCAAACACTCCCAGGACAGGTACAGCACGGGGTTAGATACAGAGTAAAGCTCCCTCTACGCTGTCCCCATCAAACACTCCCAGGACAGGTACAGCACGGGGTTAGATACAGAGTAAAGCTCCCTCTACATCTTCCCCATCAAACACTCCCCGGACAGGTACAGCACGGGGTTAGATACAGAGTAAAGCTCCCTCTACACTGTCCCCATCAAACAAACCCAGGACGGGTACAGCACAGGGATAGATACAGAGTAAAGCTCCCTTAACTCTGTCCCCATCAAACACACCCAGGACAGGCACAGCACGGGGTAAGATACAGAGTAAATCTCCCTCTACACTGCCCCCATCAAACACTCCCAGGACAGGTACAGAACGCGGTTAGATACAGGGTAAAGCTCCCTCTACAGTGTCTCCATCAAACACTCCCAAAACAGGTACAGCACGGGGTTGATACAGAGTAAAGCTCCCTCTACACTGTCCCAATCAAACACACCCAGTACAGGCACAGCAGGGGGTTAGATACAGAGTAAATCTCCCTCTACACTGCCCCCAGCAAACTGTCCCAGGAGAGGTACAGCACGGGGTTAGATACAGGTTAAACTTCCTCTACAGTGTCCCAATCAAACACACCCAGTACAGGAACAGCAGGGGGTTAGATACAGAGAAAAGCTCCCCCAACATGGTCCCCATCAAACACTCCAAAGACGGGTACAGCACGGGGTTAGATACAGAGTAAAACTCCCTCTACACTATCCCCATCAAACGCTCCGAGGACAGGCACACCACGAGTTTAGTCACAGAGTAAAGCTCCCTCTACACCGTCCCCATCAAACACTCCCAGGACAGGTACAGCACGGGTTTAGATACAGAATAAAGCTCCCTCTACACGGTCCGCATCAAACACACCCACGACAAGTACAGCACGGGGCTAGATACAGAGTAAAGCGTCCTCTACACTGTACTCATCAAACACACCCAGGAGAGGTACAGTGCGGGGTTAGATACAGAGTAAAGCTCCCTCTACACCGTCCCCATTAAACACTCACAGGACGGGAACAGCTTGGGATTAGATACAGAGTAAAGCTCCCGCTACACGGTCCCCATCAAACACTCTCAGGACAGGAATAGCACGGGGTTAGATACAGAGTAAAGCGCCCTCTACACTGTCCCCATCAAACACTCCCAGGACAGGTACACCACGAGTTTAGTAACAGAGTGAAGCTCCCTCTACACCTTCCCCATCAAACACTCCCAGGACAGGTACAGCACGGGGTTAGATACAGAATAAAGCTCCCTCTGCACGGTCCTCATCAAACACTCCCAGGACAGATACAGCACGGGGTTAGATACAGAATAAAGCACTGTCTGCACTGTCCCCATCAAACACACCCAGGACAGGTAGAGGACGGGGTTAGATACAGAGTAAAGCTCCCAATACACCGACCCCATCAAAAACTAACAGGACAGGTGCAGCACGGGATTCGATGAGGGCAAAGCTCCCTCTACACTGCCCCCGTCAAATACACCCAGGACAGGTACAGCACGGGGATAGATAACGAGTAAAGCTCCCTCTACACTGTCCCCATCAAACAGTCGAAGGACAGTTACAGCACGGGGTTAGATACAGAGTAAATCTCACTCTACACTGTCCCGATCAAACACACCCAGGACAGGTACAGCACGGGGATAGATAACGAGTAAAGCTCCCTCTACACTGTCCCCATCAAACAGTCGAAGGACAGTTACAGCACGGGGTTCGATACAGAGTAAAGCTCCCTCTACACTGTCCACATTAAACACTCCCAGGACGGGAACAGCTTGGGATTAGAGACAGACTAAAGCTCCCGCTACACGGTCCCCATCAAACACTCTCAGGACAGGAATAGCACGGGGTTAGATACAGAGTAAAGCTCCCATTACACTGTCCCCATCAAACACTCCCAGGACAGGTACATCGCGGGGTGAGATACAGAGAAAAGCTCCCTCCACACCGTACCCATCAAACACAGCCAGGATAGGTACAGCACGGGGTTAGATAAAGAGTAACGCTCCCCTACATGGTCCCCATCAAACACTCCCAGGACAGGTACAGCACGGGGCTAGATACAGAGTAAAGCTCCCTCTACACCGTCGCAATCAAACACTGCCAGGACAGGCACAGCACGGGGTTAGATACAGAGTAAAGCTCCCTCTATACTGTCCCCATCAAACACTGCCAGGACAGGTACACACGGGGTTAGATACAGAGTAACGCTCCCTCTACACTGTCTCCATCGAATGCTCCCTGGATAGATACAGCACGGGGTTAGGTACAGAGTAAAGCTCCCTCTACACTGTCCCCCTCAAACACTCCCAGGACAGGTACAGCACTGGGTTCGATACAGAGTAAAGCTCCTTATACACCGTCCCCATCAAACACTCCCAGGACAGGTACAGCACGGGGTTAGATACAGAGTAAAGCTCCCTCTACACTGTCCTCATCAAACACTCCCAGACAGGTCCAGCCCGGGGTTAGATACAGGGTAAAGCCCCTTCTACATTGTCTCCATCAAACACTCCCAGGAGAGGTACAGTACGGGGTTAGATAATGAGTAAAGCTGCCTCGACACTGTCCCCAACAAACGGACCCAGGACAGGTACAGCATGGGGTTAGATACAGAGTAAAGCTCTCTCTACACTGTCCCCATCAAAAACTCCAAGAACAGGTACAGCACGGGGTTAGATACAGAGTAAAGCTCCCTCTACACTGTACTCATCAAACACTCCCAGGACAGGTACAGCACGGGGTTATAAACACAGTAAAGCTCCCTCTACATTGTCCCCAACAAACACTCCCAGGACAGCTACAGCACGGGGTTATAAACACAGTAAAGCTCCCTCTGCACTATCCCCATCAAACACACCCAGGATAGGTACAGCACGGGGTTAGATAAAGAGTAACGATCCGCCTACATGGTCCCCATCAAAAACTCCCAGGACAGGCACAGCATGGGGTTAGACTCAGAGTAAAGCTCCCTCGAAACTGTCCCCATCAAACTCTGCCAGGACTGGTACAGCACGGGGATAGATACAGAGTAAAGCTCCCTCCACACCATCCCCATCAAACACACCCAGGACAGCTACAGCACAGGGTTAGAAACATAGTAAAGCTCCCTCTACACCTTTCCCATCAAACACTCCCAGGACACGTACAGCACGGGGTTAGTTTCAGAGAAATGTGCCCTCCACACTGTCCTCATCAAACACTCCCAGGACAGCTACACCGCGGGGTTAGATACAGAGTAAAGCTCCCTCTACACTATCCCCATCAAACAATCACAGGACAGGTAAAGCACGGGATTAGATGCAGAGTAAAGCTCCGTCTACACTGTCCCCATCAAACACTCCCAGGACAGGTACAGCATGGGGTTAGATACAGAGTAAAGCTCCCTCTACACTGTCCCCATCAAACACTCCCACGACAGGCACAACACGGGAATAGATACAGAGTAAAGCTACCTTTACACTCTCCCCCTCAAAAACATCCAGGACAAGTACAGCACGGGGTTAGCTACAGAATAAATCCCCCTCTACACTGTCCCCATCAAACACTCCCAGGACAGGTACAACACGGGATTAGATACAGAGGAAAGCGCCCTCTACACTGGCCCCAACAAACACACCCAGGTCAGGTACAGCACGGGGTTAGATACAGAGTAAATCTCCATCTACACTGTCCCCATCAAACACTCCCAGGACAGGTAAAGCACTGGGTTCGATACAGAGAAAAGCTCCTTATACACCGTCCCCATCAAACACTCCCAGGACAGGTACAGAACGGGGTTCGATACAGGTTAAACTCCCTCCACAGTGTCTCCATCAAACACACCCAGGACAGGTACAGCATGGGGTTGGAGTCAGAGTAAAGCTCCCTCGAAATTGTCCCCATCAAACACTCCCAGGACAGGTACAGCGCGGGGTGAGATACAGAGTAAAGCTCCCTCTACACTGTACCCATCAAACACACCCAGGATAGGTACAGCACGGGGTTAGATAAAGAGTAACGCTCCCCCTACATGGTCCCCATCAAAAACACCCAGGACAGGTACAGCACGGGGTTAGATACAGAGTAAAGCTCCCTCTACTCTGTCCCCATCAAAGACACCCAGGACAGGTACAGCACGGTGTTAGATAGAGAGTAAAGGACCCTCTACACTGTCCCCATCAAACACTCCCAGGACAGGTACAGCACAGGGTTAGATACAGAGCAAAGCTCCCTCTACAGTGTCCCCATCAAACAATCACAGGACAGGTACAGCACGGGGTAAGATACAGAGTAAAGCTCCCTCTACACTGTCCCTATGAAACATTCCCAGCACAGGTACAGCACGGGCTTAGATACAGAGTAAAGCTCCATTTACACTGTACCCATCAAACACTCCCAGGACAAGTACAGCACGGGGTTAGATAAATAGTAAAGCTACCTTTACACTCTCCCCATCAAAAACATCCAGGACAAGTACAGCACGGGGTTAGCTACAGAATAAATCCCCCTCTACACTGTCCCCATCAAACACTCCCAGGACAGGTACAACACGGGATTAGATACAGAGGAAAGCGCCCTCTACACTGGCCCCAACAAACACACCCAGGTCAGGTACAGCACGGGGTTAGATACAGAGTAAATCTCCATCTACACTGTCCACATCAAACACTCCCAGGACAGGTAAAGCACTGGGTTCGATACAGAGAAAAGCTCCTTATACACCGTCCCCATCAAACACTCCCAGGACAGGTACAGAACGGGGTTCGATACAGGTTAAACTCCCTCCACAGTGTCTCCATCAAACACACCCAGGACAGGTACAGCATGGGGTTGGAGTCAGAGTAAAGCTCCCTCGAAATTGTCCCCATCAAACACTCCCAGGACAGGTACAGCGCGGGGTGAGATACAGAGTAAAGCTCCCTCTACACTGTACCCATCAAACACACCCAGGATAGGTACAGCACGGGGTTAGATAAAGAGGAACGCTCCCCCTACATGGTCCCCATCAAACACTCCCAGGACAGGTACAGCATGGGGTTGGAGTCAGCGTAAAGCTCCCTCGAAATTGTCCCCATCAAACACTCCCAGGACAGGTACAGCACGAGGTTAGATAATGAGTAAAGCTCCCTCTACACTGTCCCCAACAAACACACCCAGGACAGGTACAGCATGGGGTTAGATACAGAGTAAAGCTCTCTCTACACTGTCCCCATCAAAAACACCCAGGACAGGTACAGCACGGGGTTAGATAGAGAGTAAAGCTCCCTCTACACTGTCCCCATCAAACACTCCCAGACAGGTACAGCACAGGGTTCGATACAGGGTAAAGCTCCCTCTGCACTGTCCCCAACAAACACACCCAGGACAGGTACAGCACGGGGTTAGATACAGAGAAAAGCTCCCTCTACACAGTCCCCATTAAACACTCCCAGGACGGGTACAGCACGGGATTAGATACAGAGTAAAGCTCCCTGTACACTATCCCCATCAAAAGCTCACAGGACAGGGACAGCACGGGTTTAGTTACAGAGTAAAGCTCCCTCGACACCTTCCCCATCAAAAACTCCAAGGACAGATACAGCACGGGGTTAGATACAGAGTAAAGCTCCCTCTACTCTGTCCCCATCAAAGACACCCAGGACAGGTACAGCACGGTGTTAGATAGAGAGTAAAGCACCCTCTACACTGTCCCCATCAAACACTCCCAGGACAGGTACAGCACAGGGTTAGATACAGAGCAAAGCTCCCTCTGCACTGTCCCCATCAAACACTCCCAGGACAGGTACAGCACGGGGTAAGATACAGAGTAAAGCTCCCTCTACACTGTCCCCATCAAACACTCCCAGCACAGGTACAGCACGGGCTTAGATACAGAGTAAAGCTCCATTTACACTGTACCCATCAAACACTCCCAGGACAAGTACAGCACGGGGTTAGATAAATAGTAAAGCTCCCTCTACACTGTCCCCATCAAAAACTAACAGGACAGGTACAGCACGGGATTAGAAACAGAGTAAAGCTCCCTCTATACTGTCCCAATCAAACACTGCCAGGACAGGTACACACGGGGTTAGATACAGAGTAACGCTCCCTCTACACTGTCCCCATCGAATGCTCCCTGGATAGATACAGCACGGGGTTAGATACAGAGTAAAGCTCCCTCTACACTGTCCCCCTCAAACACTCCCAGGACAGGTACAGCACGGGGTTCGATACAGAGTAAAGCTCCTTATACACCGTCCCCATCAAACACTCCCAGGACAGGTACAGCACGGGGTTAGATACAGAGTAAAGCTCCCTCTACACTGTCCTCATCAAACACTCCCAGACAGGTCCAGCCCGGGGTTAGATACAGGGTAAAGCCCCTTCTACATTGTCTCCATCAAACACTCCCAGGAGAGGTACAGTACGGGGTTAGATAATGAGTAAAGCTGCCTCGACACTGTCCCCAACAAACGGACCCAGGACAGGTACAGCATGGGGTTAGATACAGAGTAAAGCTCTCTCTACACTGTCCCCATCAAAAACTCCAAGAACAGGTACAGCACGGGGTTAGATACAGAGTAAAGCTCCCTCTACACTGTACTCATCAAACACTCCCAGGACAGGTACAGCACGGGGTTATAAACACAGTAAAGCTCCCTCTACATTGTCCCCAACAAACACTCCCAGGACAGCTACAGCACGGGGTTATAAACACAGTAAAGCTCCCTCTGCACTATCCCCATCAAACACTCCCAGGACAGGTACAACACGGGAATAGATACAGAGTAAATCTCCCTCTACACTGTCCCCTTCAAAAACTCCCAGGACAGGTACAACACGGGATTAAACACAGGGCAAAGCTCCCTCTACACTGACCCCATCAAACACACCCAGGACAAGTACAGCATGGGATTAGATACAGAGGAAAGCGCCCTCTACACTGTCCCCAACAAAAACTCCCAGGACAGTTACTGCACGGCATTAGATAAAAAGTAAAGCTCCCTCTACACCGTCCCCATTAAACACTCACAGGACGGGAACAGCTTGGGATGAGATACAGACTAAAGCTCCCTCTACATCGTCTCCATCAAACACTCCAAGGACAGGAATTGCACGGGGTTATATACAGAGTAAAGCTCCCGCTACACGGTCCCCATCAAACACACTCAGGACAGGAATAGCACGGGGTAAGATGCAGAGTAAAGCGCCCTTTACACTGTCCCCATCAAACACTCCCAGGACAGGTACAGCGCGGGGTGAGATACAGAGTAAAGCTCCCTCTACACTGTACCCATCAAACACACCCAGGATAGGTACAGCACGGGATTAGATAAAGAGTAACGATCCGCCTACATGGTCCCCATCAAAAACTCCCAGGACAGGCACAGCATGGGGTTAGACTCAGAGTAAAGCTCCCTCGAAACTGTCCCCATCAAACTCTGCCAGGACTGGTACAGCACGGGGATAGATACAGAGTAAAGCTCCCTCCACACCATCCCCATCAAACACACCCAGGACAGCTACAGCACAGGGTTAGAAACATAGTAAAGCTCCCTCTACACCTTCCCCATCAAACACTCCCAGGACACGTACAGCACGGGGTTAGTTTCAGAGAAATGCGCCCTCCACACTGTCCTCATCAAACACTCCCAGGACAGCTACACCGCGGGGTTAGATACAGAGTAAAGCTCCCTCTACACTATCCCCATCAAACAATCACAGGACAGGTAAAGCACGGGATTAGATACAGAGTAAAGCTCCGTCTACACTGTCCCCATCAAACACTCCCAGGACAGGTACAGCATGGGGTTAGATACAGAGTAAAGCTCCCTCTACACTGTCCCCATCAAACACTCCCACGACAGGCACAACACGGGAATAGATACAGAGTAAAGCTACCTTTACACTCTCCCCCTCAAAAACATCCAGGACAAGTACAGCACGGGGTTAGCTACAGAATAAATCCCCCTCTACACTGTCCCCATCAAACACTCCCAGGACAGGTACAACACGGGATTAGATACAGAGGAAAGCGCCCTCTACACTGGCCCCAACAAACACACCCAGGTCAGGTACAGCACGGGGTAAGATACAGAGTAAATCTCCATCTACACTGTCCCCATCAAACACTCCCAGGACAGGTAAAGCACTGGGTTCGAAACAGAGAAAAGCTCCTTATACACCGTCCCCATCAAACACTCCCAGGACAGGTACAGAACGGGGTTCGATACAGGTTAAACTCCCTCCACAGTGTCTCCATCAAACACACCCAGGACAGGTACAGCATGGGGTTGGAGTCAGAGTAAAGCTCCTTCGAAATTGTCCCCATCAAACACTCCCAGGACAGGTACAGCGCGGGGTTAGATAAAGAGTAACGCTCCCCCTACATGGTCCACATCAAACACTCCCAGGACAGGTACAGCATGGGGTTGGAGTCAGCGTAAAGCTCCCTCGAAATTGTCCCCATCAAACACTCCCAGGACAGGTACAGCACGAGGTTAGATAATGAGTAAAGCTCCCTCTACACTGTCCCCAACAAACACACCCAAGACAGGTACAGCACGGGGTTAGATACAGAGTAAAGCTCCCTCTACACTGTCCCCATCAAACACACCCAGGACAGGTACAGCACGAGGTTAGATAATGAGTAAAGCTCCCTCTACACTGTCCCCAACAAACACACCCAGGACAGGTACAGCACGGGGTTAGATACAGAGTAAAGCTCTCTCTACACTGTCCCCATCAAAAACACCCAGGACAGGTACAGCACGGGGTTAGATAGAGAGTAAAGCTCCCTCTACACTGTCCCCATCAAACACTCCCAGACAGGTACAGCACGGGGTTCGATACAGGGTAAAGCTCCCTCTGCACTGTCCCCAACAAACACACCCAGGACAGGTACAGCACGGGGTTAGATACAGAGTAAAGCTCCCTGTACACTATCCCCATCAAAAGCTCACAGGACAGGGACAGCACGGGTTTAGTTACAGAGTAAAGCTCCCTCGACACCTTCCCCATCAAAAACTCCAAGGACAGGTACAGCACGGGGTTAGATACAGAGTAAAGCTCCCTCTACTCTGTCCCCATCAAAGACACCCAGGACAGGTACAGCACGGTGTTAGATAGAGAGTAAAGCACCCTCTACACTGTCCCCATCAAACACTCCCAGGACAGGTACAGCACAGGGTTAGATACAGAGCAAAGCTCCCTCTACACTGTCCCCATCAAACACTCCCAGGACAGGTACAGCACGGGGTAAGATACAGAGTAAAGCTCCCTCTACACTGTCCCTATGAAACATTCCCAGCACAGGTACAGCACGGGCTTAGATACAGAGTAAAGCTCCCTCTACACTGTACCCATCAAACACTCCCAAGACAAGTACAGCACGGGGTTAGATAAATAGTAAAGCTCCCTCTACACTGTCCCCGTCAAGCACTCCCAGGACAGGTACAGCGCGGGGTTAGATACAGGGCAAAGCTCCATCTACACTGTCCCCATCAAACATTCCCAGGACATGTACAGCACGGGGTAAGATACAGAGTAAATCTCCCTCTACCCTGCCCCCATCAAACACTCGCAGGACAGATACAGCACAGGGTTAGATACAGAGTAAAACTCCATCTACACGGTCCCCATCAAACACTCCCAGGACAGGTACAGCACGGTGTTAGATACAGAGTAAAGCTCTCTCTACACTGTCCCCATCAAACACTCCAAGGACATGTACAGCACGGGGTTAGATACAAGGTAAATCCCCCTCTACACTGTCTCCATCAAACACTCCCAGGACAGGTACAGCACGGGTTTAGATAATGAGTAAAGCTCCCTCTACAATGTCTCCATCCAACACTCCCAGGACAGGTACAGCACGGGGTTGGATACAGAGTAAAGCTCCCTCAACACTGCCCCATCGAATACTCCCTGGATAGACACAGCACAGGGTTAGATACAGAGTAAAGCTTCCTCTATACTGTCCCCATCAAACACTCCCAGGACAGATACAGCACGGGGTTAGATACAGAGTAAAGCTCCCTCTACACTGTCCCCATCAAACACACCCAGGACAGATACAGCACGGGATTAGATAGAGTAAAGCTCCCTCTGCACTGTCCCCCTCAAACACTCCCAGACAGGTACAGCATAGGGTTCGATACAGCGTAAAGCTCCCTCTGCACTGTCCCCAACAAACACACCCAGGACAGGTACAGCACGGGGTTAGATACAGAGTAAAGCTCCTTCTACACTGTCCTCATTAAGCACTCCCAGGAGGGGTACAGCACGGGATTAGATACAGAGTAAAGCTCCCTCTACACTGTCCCCCTCAAACACTCCCAGACAGGTACAGCATAGGGTTCGATACAGGGTAAAGCTCCCTCTGCACTGTCCCCAACAAACACACCCAGGACAGGTACAGCACGGGGTTAGATACAGAGTAAAGCTCCCTCTACACTGTCCCCATCAAACACTCCCAGGAGGGGTACAGCACGGGATTAGATACAGAGTAAAGCTCCCGCTACACCTTCCCCATCAAAAGCTCGCAGGACAGGTACAGCGCGGGGTGAGATACAGAGTAAAGCTCCCTCTACACCTTCCCCATCAAAAACTCCAAGGACAGGTACAGCATGGGGTTATATACAGAGTAAAGCTCCCTCTACTCTGTCCCCATCAAAGACACCCAGGACAGGTACAGCACGGAGTTAGATAGAGAGTAAAGCACCCTCTACACTGTCCCCATCAGAGACTCCCAGGACAGTACAGCATGGGGTTAGATACAGAGTAAAGATCCCTCTGCACTGTGCCCATCAAACACACCCAGGACAGGTACAGCACGGGGTTAGATACAGAGTAAAGCTCCCTCTACACTGTCCCCATCAAACACTCCCAGGACGGGTACAGCACGGGATTAGATACAGAGTAAAGCTCGCTCTACATTGTCCCCATCAAACACTCCAAGGACGCGAACAGCACAGGGTTAGATACAGAGTAAAGCTCCTTCTACAATGTCCCCATCAAACACTCCCTGCACAGGTACAGCACGGGGTTAGATACAGAGTAAATCTCCCTCTACACTGTCCCCATCAAACAGTCCCAGGACAGGTACAGCGTGGGATTAGATAGAGAATAGGTACCTCTACACTGTCCCCATCAAATACTCCCTGGACTGGTACAGCACGGGGTTAAATACAGAGTAAATCTCCCTCTACACTGTCCCCATCAAACAGTCCCAGGACAGGTACAGCGTGGGATTAGATACAGAGAAAAGCTCCCTCTACACTGTCCCCATCAAACAGTCCCAGGACAGGTACAGCGTGGGACCTGATACAGAGAATAGGTCCCTCTACACTGTTCCCATCAAACACTCCCTGGACTGGTACAGCACGGGGTTAGATGCAGAGTAAAGCTCCCTCCACACCGTCGCCATCGAACACACCCAGGACAGCTACAGCACGGGGTAAGAAACACAGTCAAGCTCCCTCTCCACCTTCCCCATCAAACACTCCAAGGACAGGTACAACACGGGAATCGATACAGAGTAAAGCTTCCTTTACACTGTCCCCCTCAAAAACACCCAGGACAGGTACAGCAAGGGGTTGCTACAGAGTAAATCTCCCTCTACACTGTCCCCATCAAACACTCCCAGGACAGGTACAACACGGGATTAAATACAGGGCAAAGCTCCCTCTACACTGCCTCCATCAAACACACCCAGGACAGGTACAGCATGGGATTAGATACAGAGGAAAGCGCCCTCTACACTGTCCCAAACAAACACTCCCAGGACAGGTACAGCATGGGGCTGCTACAGAGTAAATCTCCCTCTACACTGTCCCCATCAAACACTCCCAGGACAGGTACAACATGGGATTAAATACAGGGCAAAGCTCCCTCTACACTGCCTCCATCAAACACTCCCAGGACAGGTACAGCACGGGATTAGATACAAGGTAAAGCTCCCTCTACATTGTCTCCATCAAACACTCCAAGGACGGGTACAGCACGGGGTTCGATACAGAGTAAAGCTACCTCTACACTGTCCCCATCAAACACTCCCAGGACAGATACAGCACGGGGTTAGATACAGAGTAAAGCTCCCTCTACACTGTCCCCATCAAACACACCCAGGACAGATACAGCACGGGATTAGATAGAGTAAAGCTCCCTCTGCACTGTCCCCCTCAAACACTCCCAGACAGGTACAGCATAGGGTTCGATACAGCGTAAAGCTCCCTCTGCACTGTCCCCAACAAACACACCCAGGACAGGTACAGCACGGGGTTAGATACAGAGTAAAGCTCCTTCTACACTGTCCTCATTAAGCACTCCCAGGAGGGGTACAGCACGGGATTAGATACAGAGTAAAGCTCCCTCTACACTGTCCCCCTCAAACACTCCCAGACAGGTACAGCATAGGGTTCGATACAGGGTAAAGCTCCCTCTGCACTGTCCCCAACAAACACACCCAGGACAGGTACAGCACGGGGTTAGATACAGAGTAAAGCTCCCTCTACACTGTCCCCATCAAACACTCCCAGGAGGGGTACAGCACGGGATTAGATACAGAGTAAAGCTCCCGCTACACCTTCCCCATCAAAAGCTCGCAGGACAGGTACAGCGCGGGGTGAGATACAGAGTAAAGCTCCCTCTACACCTTCCCCATCAAAAACTCCAAGGACAGGTACAGCATGGGGTTATATACAGAGTAAAGCTCCCTCTACTCTGTCCCCATCAAAGACACCCAGGACAGGTACAGCACGGAGTTAGATAGAGAGTAAAGCACCCTCTACACTGTCCCCATCAGAGACTCCCAGGACAGTACAGCATGGGGTTAGATACAGAGTAAAGATCCCTCTGCACTGTGCCCATCAAACACACCCAGGACAGGTACAGCACGGGGTTAGATGCAGAGTAAAGCTCCCTCTACACTGTCCCCATCAAACACTCCCAGGACGGGTACAGCACGGGATTAGATACAGAGTAAAGCTCGCTCTACATTGTCCCCATCAAACACTCCAAGGACGCGAACAGCACAGGGTTAGATACAGAGTAAAGCTCCTTCTACAATGTCCCCATCAAACACTCCCTGCACAGGTACAGCACGGGGTTAGATACAGAGTAAATCTCCCTCTACACTGTCCCCATCAAACAGTCCCAGGACAGGTACAGCGTGGGATTAGATAGAGAATAGGTACCTCTACACTGTCCCCATCAAATACTCCCTGGACTGGTACAGCACGGGGTTAAATACAGAGTAAATCTCCCTCTACACTGTCCCCATCAAACAGTCCCAGGACAGGTACAGCGTGGGATTAGATACAGAGAAAAGCTCCCTCTACACTGTCCCCATCAAACAGTCCCAGGACAGGTACAGCGTGGGACCTGATACAGAGAATAGGTCCCTCTACACTGTTCCCATCAAACACTCCCTGGACTGGTACAGCACGGGGTTAGATGCAGAGTAAAGCTCCCTCCACACCGTCGCCATCGAACACACCCAGGACAGCTACAGCACGGGGTAAGAAACACAGTCAAGCTCCCTCTCCACCTTCCCCATCAAACACTCCAAGGACAGGTACAACACGGGAATCGATACAGAGTAAAGCTTCCTTTACACTGTCCCCCTCAAAAACACCCAGGACAGGTACAGCAAGGGGTTGCTACAGAGTAAATCTCCCTCTACACTGTCCCCATCAAACACTCCCAGGACAGGTACAACACGGGATTAAATACAGGGCAAAGCTCCCTCTACACTGCCTCCATCAAACACACCCAGGACAGGTACAGCATGGGATTAGATACAGAGGAAAGCGCCCTCTACACTGTCCCAAACAAACACTCCCAGGACAGGTACAGCATGGGGCTGCTACAGAGTAAATCTCCCTCTACACTGTCCCCATCAAACACTCCCAGGACAGGTACAACATGGGATTAAATACAGGGCAAAGCTCCCTCTACACTGCCTCCATCAAACACTCCCAGGACAGGTACAGCACGGGATTAGATACAAGGTAAAGCTCCCTCTACATTGTCTCCATCAAACACTCCAAGGACGGGTACAGCACGGGGTTCGATACAGAGTAAAGCTACCTCTACACTGTCCCCATCAAACACTCCCAGGACAGGTACAGCACGGGGTTAGACACAGAGTAAAGCTCCCTCTACACTGTCCCCATCAAACACTCCCAGGACAGGTACAGCACGGGGTAAGATACAGAGTAAAGCTCCCAATACAACGACCCCATCAAACACTCCCAGGACAGGCACAGCACGGGGTTAGATACAGAGTAAAGCTCCCTCTACACCGTCGCTATCAAACACTCCCAGGACAGATACAGCACGGGGTTAGATACAGAGTAAAGCTCCCTTTACACTGTCCCAATCAAACACACCCAGGACAGGTGCAGCATGGGGTTAGATACAGAGTAAATCTCCCTCCACACTGCCCCCATCAAATACTCCCAGGACAGGTACAGCACGGGGTTACATACAGGTTAAACTCCCTCTGCACTGTCCCCATCAAACACTCCCAGGACAGGTACAGCACGGGGTGAGATACAGAGTAAAGCTCCCTCCACACCATCCCCATCCAACACACCCAGGAGAGCTACAGAACGGGGTCAGAAACACAGTAAAGCTCCCTCTACACCTTCCACATCAAACACTCCCAGGACAGGTACAGCACGGGGTTAGATACAGAGTAAAGCTCCCTCTATACTGTCCCCATGGAACACTCCCAGGACAGGTACAACACGGGAATAGATACAGAGGAAAGCGCCCTCTACACTGTCCCCAACAAACACTCCCAGGACAGGTACAGCACGAGATTAGATATAAGGTAAAGCTCCCTCTACACTGTCCCCATCCAACACTCCAAGGACAGGTACAGCACAGGGTTAGATACAGAGTAAAGCTCTCTCTACACTGTCCCCATCAAACACTCCCAGGGCAAGTACAGCACGGGGTTAGATACAGAGTAAATCTCCCTCTACACTGTCCCCATCAAACACTCCCAGGACAGGTACAACACGGATTAAATACAGGGCAAAGCTCCCTCTACACTGACCCCATCAAACACACCCAGGACAGGTAGAGTATGGGCTTAGATACAGAGGAAAGCGCCCTCTACACTGTCCCCAACAAACACTCCCAGGACAGTTACAGCACGGGATTAGATACAAGGTAAAGCTTCCTCTACACTGCCCCCATCCAACACTCCCAGGACAGGTACAGAACAGGGTTAGATACAGAGTAAAGCTCCCTCTACACTGTACCCATCAAACACAGCCAGGATAGGTACAGCACGGGGTTAGATAAAGAGTAACGCTCCCCTACATGGTCCCCATCAAACACTCCAAGGACAGGTACAACACGGGAATCGATACAGAGTAAAGCTCCCTTTACACTGTCCCCCTCAAAAACACCCAGGACAGGTACAGCACGGGGTTGCTACAGAGTAAATCTCCCTCTACACTGTCCCCATCAAACACTCCCAGGACAGGTACAACACGGGATTAAATACAGGGCAAAGCTCCCTCTACACTGCCTCCATCAAACACACCCAGGACAGGTACAGCATGGGATTAGATACAGAGGAAAGCGCCCTCTACACTGTCCCAAACAAACACTCCCAGGACAGGTACAGCGTGGGGTTGCGACAGAGTAAATCTCCCTCTACACTGTCCCCATCAAACACTCCCAGGACAGGTACAACATGGGATTAAATACAGGGCAAAGCTCCCTCTACACTGCCTCCATCAAACACACCCAGGACAGGTACAGCATGGGATTAGATAGAGGAAAGCGCCCTCTGCACTGTCCCCAACAAACACTCCCAGGACAGGTACAGCACAGGGTTAGATACAGACTAAAGCTCCCTCTACATTGTCTCCATCAAACACTCCAAGGACGGGTACAGCACGGGGTTCGATACAGAGTAAAGCTACCTCTACACCTTCCCAAACAAACACTCCCAGGACAGGTACAGCACGGGGTTAGATACAGAGTAAAGCTCCCTCTACACTGTCCCCATCAAACACTCCCCGGACAGGTACAGCACGGGGTTAGATACAGAGTAAAGCTCCCTTTACACTGTCCCCATCAAACACTCCCAGGACAGGTTCAGCACGGGGTAAGATACAGAGTAAAGCTCCCAATACAACGACCCCATCAAACACTCCCAGGACAGGTACAGCACGGGGTAAGATACAGAGTAAAGCTCCCAATACAACGACCCCATCAAACACTCCCAGGACAGGTACAGCACGGGGTTAGATACAGAGTAAAGCTCCCTCTACATTGTCTCCATCAAACACTCCAAGGACGGGTACAGCACAGGGTTCGATACAGAGTAAAGCTACCTCTACACCTTCCCCATCAAACACTGCCAGGACAGGTACAGCATGGGGTTAGATACATAGTAAAGCTCCCTCTACACTGCCCCCATCAAACACTCCCACGACAGGACAGCACGGGGTTAGATACAGAGTAATGTGCCCTCCACACTGTCCTCATCAAGAACTCCCAGGACAGTTACAGCGCAGGGTTAGATACAGAGTAAAGCTCCCTCTACACTGTCCCAATCAAACACTCCCAGGACAGGTATATCACGGGGTTAGATACAGAGTAAAGCTCCCTTTACACTGTCCCCATCAAACACTCCCAGGACAGGTACAGCACAGGGTTAGATACATAGTAAAGCTCCCTCTACACTGTCCCCATTAAACACTCCCAGGAAAGGTACAGCACGGGGTTAGATACAGAGTAAAGCTCCCTCTACACTGTCCCCATCAAACACACCCAGGACAGGTACAGTACGGGGTTAGATACAGGGTAAAGCTCCCACTGCACTTACCCAATCAAACACTCCCAGCACAGGTGCAGCACGGCGTTAGATACAGAGTAAAGCTCCCTCTACACTGTCCCAATCAAACACTCGCAGGACAGGTACAGCGCGGGGTTAGATACAGGGCAAAGCTCCATCTACACTGTCCCCATCAAACATTCCCAGGACATGTACAGCACGGGGTAAGATACAGAGTAAATCTCCCTCTACCCTGCCCCCATCAAACACTCGCAGGACAGATACAGCACAGGGTTAGATACAGAGTAAAACTCCATCTACACTGTCCCCATCAAACACTCCCAGGACAGGTACAGCACGGTGTTAGATACAGAGTAAAGCTCTCTCTACACTGTCCCCATCAAACACTCCAAGGACATGTACAGCACGGGGTTAGATACAAGGTAAATCCCCCTCTACACTGTCTCCATCAAACACTCCCAGGACAGGTACAGCACGGGTTTAGATAATGAGTAAAGCTCCCTCTACAATGTCTCCATCCAACACTCCCAGGACAGGTACAGCACGAGGTTGGATACAGAGTAAAGCTCCCTCAACACTGCCCCATCGAATACTCCCTGGATAGACACAGCACAGGGTTAGATACAGAGTAAAGCTTCCTCTATACTGTCCCCATCAAACACTCCCAGGACAGATACAGCACGGGGTTAGATACAGAGTAAAGCTCCCTCTACACTGTCCCCATCAAACACTCCCAGACAGGTACAGCATAGGGTTCGATACAGCGTAAAGCTCCCTCTGCACTGTCCCCAACAAACACACCCAGGACAGGTACAGCACGGGGTTAGATACAGAGTAAAGCTCCTTCTACACTGTCCTCATTAAGCACTCCCAGGAGGGGTACAGCACGGGATTAGATACAGAGTAAAGCTCCCTCTACACTGTCCCCCTCAAACACTCCCAGACAGGTACAGCATAGGGTTCGATACAGGGTAAAGCTCCCTCTGCACTGTCCCCAACAAACACACCCAGGACAGGTACAGCACGGGGTTAGATACAGAGTAAAGCTCCCTCTACACTGTCCCCATCAAACACTCCCAGGAGGGGTACAGCACGGGATTAGATACAGAGTAAAGCTCCCGCTACACCTTCCCCATCAAAAGCTCGCAGGACAGGTACAGCGCGGGGTGAGATACAGAGTAAAGCTCCCTCTACACCTTCCCCATCAAAAACTCCAAGGACAGGTACAGCATGGGGTTATATACAGAGTAAAGCTCCCTCTACTCTGTCCCCATCAAAGACACCCAGGACAGGTACAGCACGGAGTTAGATAGAGAGTAAAGCACCCTCTACACTGTCCCCATCAGAGACTCCCAGGACAGTACAGCATGGGGTTAGATACAGAGTAAAGATCCCTCTGCACTGTGCCCATCAAACACACCCAGGACAGGTACAGCACGGGGTTAGATACAGAGTAAAGCTCCCTCTACACTGTCCCCATCAAACACTCCCAGGACAGGTACAGCACGGGGTTAGATGCAGAGTAAAGCTCCCTCTACACTGTCCCCATCAAACACTCCCAGGACGGGTACAGCACGGGATTAGATACAGAGTAAAGCTCGCTCTACATTGTCCCCATCAAACACTCCAAGGACGCGAACAGCACAGGGTTAGATACAGAGTAAAGCTCCTTCTACAATGTCCCCATCAAACACTCCCTGCACAGGTACAGCACGGGGTTAGATACAGAGTAAATCTCCCTCTACACTGTCCCCATCAAACAGTCCCAGGACAGGTACAGCGTGGGATTAGATAGAGAATAGGTACCTCTACACTGTCCCCATCAAATACTCCCTGGACTGGTACAGCACGGGGTTAAATACAGAGTAAATCTCCCTCTACACTGTCCCCATCAAACAGTCCCAGGACAGGTACAGCGTGGGATTAGATACAGAGAAAAGCTCCCTCTACACTGTCCCCATCAAACAGTCCCAGGACAGGTACAGCGTGGGACCTGATACAGAGAATAGGTCCCTCTACACTGTTCCCATCAAACACTCCCTGGACTGGTACAGCACGGGGTTAGATGCAGAGTAAAGCTCCCTCCACACCGTCGCCATCGAACACACCCAGGACAGCTACAGCACGGGGTAAGAAACACAGTCAAGCTCCCTCTCCACCTTCCCCATCAAACACTCCAAGGACAGGTACAACACGGGAATCGATACAGAGTAAAGCTTCCTTTACACTGTCCCCCTCAAAAACACCCAGGACAGGTACAGCAAGGGGTTGCTACAGAGTAAATCTCCCTCTACACTGTCCCCATCAAACACTCCCAGGACAGGTACAACACGGGATTAAATACAGGGCAAAGCTCCCTCTACACTGCCTCCATCAAACACACCCAGGACAGGTACAGCATGGGATTAGATACAGAGGAAAGCGCCCTCTACACTGTCCCAAACAAACACTCCCAGGACAGGTACAGCATGGGGCTGCTACAGAGTAAATCTCCCTCTACACTGTCCCCATCAAACACTCCCAGGACAGGTACAACATGGGATTAAATACAGGGCAAAGCTCCCTCTACACTGCCTCCATCAAACACTCCCAGGACAGGTACAGCACGGGATTAGATACAAGGTAAAGCTCCCTCTACATTGTCTCCATCAAACACTCCAAGGACGGGTACAGCACGGGGTTCGATACAGAGTAAAGCTACCTCTACACTGTCCCCATCAAACACTCCCAGGACAGGTACAGCACGGGGTTAGACACAGAGTAAAGCTCCCTCTACACTGTCCCCATCAAACACTCCCAGGACAGGTACAGCACGGGGTAAGATACAGAGTAAAGCTCCCAATACAACGACCCCATCAAACACTCCCAGGACAGGCACAGCACGGGGTTAGATACAGAGTAAAGCTCCCTCTACACCGTCGCTATCAAACACTCCCAGGACAGATACAGCACGGGGTTAGATACAGAGTAAAGCTCCCTTTACACTGTCCCAATCAAACACACCCAGGACAGGTGCAGCATGGGGTTAGATACAGAGTAAATCTCCCTCCACACTGCCCCCATCAAATACTCCCAGGACAGGTACAGCACGGGGTTACATACAGGTTAAACTCCCTCTGCACTGTCCCCATCAAACACTCCCAGGACAGGTACAGCACGGGGTGAGATACAGAGTAAAGCTCCCTCCACACCATCCCCATCCAACACACCCAGGAGAGCTACAGAACGGGGTCAGAAACACAGTAAAGCTCCCTCTACACCTTCCACATCAAACACTCCCAGGACAGGTACAGCACGGGGTTAGATACAGAGTAAAGCTCCCTCTATACTGTCCCCATGGAACACTCCCAGGACAGGTACAACACGGGAATAGATACAGAGGAAAGCGCCCTCTACACTGTCCCCAACAAACACTCCCAGGACAGGTACAGCACGAGATTAGATATAAGGTAAAGCTCCCTCTACACTGTCCCCATCCAACACTCCAAGGACAGGTACAGCACAGGGTTAGATACAGAGTAAAGCTCTCTCTACACTGTCCCCATCAAACACTCCCAGGGCAAGTACAGCACGGGGTTAGATACAGAGTAAATCTCCCTCTACACTGTCCCCATCAAACACTCCCAGGACAGGTACAACACGGATTAAATACAGGGCAAAGCTCCCTCTACACTGACCCCATCAAACACACCCAGGACAGGTAGAGTATGGGCTTAGATACAGAGGAAAGCGCCCTCTACACTGTCCCCAACAAACACTCCCAGGACAGTTACAGCACGGGATTAGATACAAGGTAAAGCTTCCTCTACACTGCCCCCATCCAACACTCCCAGGACAGGTACAGAACAGGGTTAGATACAGAGTAAAGCTCCCTCTACACTGTACCCATCAAACACAGCCAGGATAGGTACAGCACGGGGTTAGATAAAGAGTAACGCTCCCCTACATGGTCCCCATCAAACACTCCAAGGACAGGTACAACACGGGAATCGATACAGAGTAAAGCTCCCTTTACACTGTCCCCCTCAAAAACACCCAGGACAGGTACAGCACGGGGTTGCTACAGAGTAAATCTCCCTCTACACTGTCCCCATCAAACACTCCCAGGACAGGTACAACACGGGATTAAATACAGGGCAAAGCTCCCTCTACACTGCCTCCATCAAACACACCCAGGACAGGTACAGCATGGGATTAGATACAGAGGAAAGCGCCCTCTACACTGTCCCAAACAAACACTCCCAGGACAGGTACAGCGTGGGGTTGCGACAGAGTAAATCTCCCTCTACACTGTCCCCATCAAACACTCCCAGGACAGGTACAACATGGGATTAAATACAGGGCAAAGCTCCCTCTACACTGCCTCCATCAAACACACCCAGGACAGGTACAGCATGGGATTAGATAGAGGAAAGCGCCCTCTGCACTGTCCCCAACAAACACTCCCAGGACAGGTACAGCACAGGGTTAGATACAGACTAAAGCTCCCTCTACATTGTCTCCATCAAACACTCCAAGGACGGGTACAGCACGGGGTTCGATACAGAGTAAAGCTACCTCTACACCTTCCCAAACAAACACTCCCAGGACAGGTACAGCACGGGGTTAGATACAGAGTAAAGCTCCCTCTACACTGTCCCCATCAAACACTCCCCGGACAGGTACAGCACGGGGTTAGATACAGAGTAAAGCTCCCTTTACACTGTCCCCATCAAACACTCCCAGGACAGGTTCAGCACGGGGTAAGATACAGAGTAAAGCTCCCAATACAACGACCCCATCAAACACTCCCAGGACAGGTACAGCACGGGGTAAGATACAGAGTAAAGCTCCCAATACAACGACCCCATCAAACACTCCCAGGACAGGTACAGCACGGGGTTAGATACAGAGTAAAGCTCCCTCTACATTGTCTCCATCAAACACTCCAAGGACGGGTACAGCACAGGGTTCGATACAGAGTAAAGCTACCTCTACACCTTCCCCATCAAACACTGCCAGGACAGGTACAGCATGGGGTTAGATACATAGTAAAGCTCCCTCTACACTGCCCCCATCAAACACTCCCACGACAGGACAGCACGGGGTTAGATACAGAGTAATGTGCCCTCCACACTGTCCTCATCAAGAACTCCCAGGACAGTTACAGCGCAGGGTTAGATACAGAGTAAAGCTCCCTCTACACTGTCCCAATCAAACACTCCCAGGACAGGTATATCACGGGGTTAGATACAGAGTAAAGCTCCCTTTACACTGTCCCCATCAAACACTCCCAGGACAGGTACAGCACAGGGTTAGATACATAGTAAAGCTCCCTCTACACTGTCCCCATTAAACACTCCCAGGAAAGGTACAGCACGGGGTTAGATACAGAGTAAAGCTCCCTCTACACTGTCCCCATCAAACACACCCAGGACAGGTACAGTACGGGGTTAGATACAGGGTAAAGCTCCCACTGCACTTACCCAATCAAACACTCCCAGCACAGGTGCAGCACGGCGTTAGATACAGAGTAAAGCTCCCTCTACACTGTCCCAATCAAACACTCGCAGGACAGGTACAGCGCGGGGTTAGATACAGGGCAAAGCTCCATCTACACTGTCCCCATCAAACATTCCCAGGACATGTACAGCACGGGGTAAGATACAGAGTAAATCTCCCTCTACCCTGCCCCCATCAAACACTCGCAGGACAGATACAGCACAGGGTTAGATACAGAGTAAAGCTCCATCTACACTGTCCCCATCAAACACTCCCAGGACAGGTACAGCACGGTGTTAGATACAGAGTAAAGCTCTCTCTACACTGTCCCCATCAAACACTCCCAGGACAGGTACAGAAAGGGGTTAGATAACGAGTAAAACTCCCTCTACACTGTCCCCATCCAACACTCCCAGGACAGGTACAGAAAGGGGTTAGATACAGAGTAAAGCTCTCTACAGTGCCTCCATCAAACAGTCCAGGACAGGAACAGCACGGGGTTAGATACAGAGTAAAGCTCCCTCAACACTGTCCCCATCAAACACTCCCAGGACAGGTACAGCACGGGGTTAGACACAGAGTAAAGCTCCCTCTACACTGTCCCCATCAAACACTCCCAGGACAGGTACAGCACGGGGTAAGATACAGAGTAAAGCTCCCAATACAACGACCCCATCAAACACTCCCAGGACAGGCACAGCACGGGGTTAGATACAGAGTAAAGCTCCCTCTACACCGTCGCTATCAAACACTCCCAGGACAGATACAGCACGGGGTTAGATACAGAGTAAAGCTCCCTTTACACTGTCCCAATCAAACACACCCAGGACAGGTGCAGCATGGGGTTAGATACAGAGTAAATCTCCCTCCACACTGCCCCCATCAAATACTCCCAGGACAGGTACAGCACGGGGTTACATACAGGTTAAACTCCCTCTGCACTGTCCCCATCAAACACTCCCAGGACAGGTACAGCACGGGGTGAGATACAGAGTAAAGCTCCCTCCACACCATCCCCATCCAACACACCCAGGAGAGCTACAGAACGGGGTCAGAAACACAGTAAAGCTCCCTCTACACCTTCCACATCAAACACTCCCAGGACAGGTACAGCACGGGGTTAGATACAGAGTAAAGCTCCCTCTATACTGTCCCCATGGAACACTCCCAGGACAGGTACAACACGGGAATAGATACAGAGGAAAGCGCCCTCTACACTGTCCCCAACAAACACTCCCAGGACAGGTACAGCACGAGATTAGATATAAGGTAAAGCTCCCTCTACACTGTCCCCATCCAACACTCCAAGGACAGGTACAGCACAGGGTTAGATACAGAGTAAAGCTCCCTCTACACTGTACCCATCAAACACAGCCAGGATAGGTACAGCACGGGGTTAGATAAAGAGTAACGCTCCCCTACATGGTCCCCATCAAACACTCCAAGGACAGGTACAACACGGGAATCGATACAGAGTAAAGCTCCCTTTACACTGTCCCCCTCAAAAACACCCAGGACAGGTACAGCACGGGGTTGCTACAGAGTAAATCTCCCTCTACACTGTCCCCATCAAACACTCCCAGGACAGGTACAACACGGGATTAAATACAGGGCAAAGCTCCCTCTACACTGCCTCCATCAAACACACCCAGGACAGGTACAGCATGGGATTAGATACAGAGGAAAGCGCCCTCTACACTGTCCCAAACAAACACTCCCAGGACAGGTACAGCGTGGGGTTGCGACAGAGTAAATCTCCCTCTACACTGTCCCCATCAAACACTCCCAGGACAGGTACAACATGGGATTAAATACAGGGCAAAGCTCCCTCTACACTGCCTCCATCAAACACACCCAGGACAGGTACAGCATGGGATTAGATAGAGGAAAGCGCCCTCTGCACTGTCCCCAACAAACACTCCCAGGACAGGTACAGCACAGGGTTAGATACAGACTAAAGCTCCCTCTACATTGTCTCCATCAAACACTCCAAGGACGGGTACAGCACGGGGTTCGATACAGAGTAAAGCTACCTCTACACCTTCCCAAACAAACACTCCCAGGACAGGTACAGCACGGGGTTAGATACAGAGTAAAGCTCCCTCTACACTGTCCCCAACAAACACTCCCAGGACAGTTACAGCACGGGATTAGATACAAGGTAAAGCTTCCTCTACACTGCCCCCATCCAACACTCCCAGGACAGGTACAGAACAGGGTTAGATACAGAGTAAAGCTCCCTCTACACTGTACCCATCAAACACAGCCAGGATAGGTACAGCACGGGGTTAGATAAAGAGTAACGCTCCCCTACATGGTCCCCATCAAACACTCCAAGGACAGGTACAACACGGGAATCGATACAGAGTAAAGCTCCCTTTACACTGTCCCCCTCAAAAACACCCAGGACAGGTACAGCACGGGGTTGCTACAGAGTAAATCTCCCTCTACACTGTCCCCATCAAACACTCCCAGGACAGGTACAACACGGGATTAAATACAGGGCAAAGCTCCCTCTACACTGCCTCCATCAAACACACCCAGGACAGGTACAGCATGGGATTAGATACAGAGGAAAGCGCCCTCTACACTGTCCCAAACAAACACTCCCAGGACAGGTACAGCGTGGGGTTGCGACAGAGTAAATCTCCCTCTACACTGTCCCCATCAAACACTCCCAGGACAGGTACAACATGGGATTAAATACAGGGCAAAGCTCCCTCTACACTGCCTCCATCAAACACACCCAGGACAGGTACAGCATGGGATTAGATAGAGGAAAGCGCCCTCTGCACTGTCCCCAACAAACACTCCCAGGACAGGTACAGCACAGGGTTAGATACAGACTAAAGCTCCCTCTACATTGTCTCCATCAAACACTCCAAGGACGGGTACAGCACGGGGTTCGATACAGAGTAAAGCTACCTCTACACCTTCCCAAACAAACACTCCCAGGACAGGTACAGCACGGGGTTAGATACAGAGTAAAGCTCCCTCTACACTGTCCCCATCAAACACTCCCCGGACAGGTACAGCACGGGGTTAGATACAGAGTAAAGCTCCCTTTACACTGTCCCCATCAAACACTCCCAGGACAGGTTCAGCACGGGGTAAGATACAGAGTAAAGCTCCCAATACAACGACCCCATCAAACACTCCCAGGACGGGTACAGCACAGGGTTCGATACAGAGTAAAGCTACCTCTACACCTTCCCCATCAAACACTGCCAGGACAGGTACAGCATGGGGTTAGATACATAGTAAAGCTCCCTCTACACTGCCCCCATCAAACACTCCCACGACAGGACAGCACGGGGTTAGATACAGAGTAATGTGCCCTCCACACTGTCCTCATCAAGAACTCCCAGGACAGTTACAGCGCAGGGTTAGATACAGAGTAAAGCTCCCTCTACACTGTCCCAATCAAACACTCCCAGGACAGGTATATCACGGGGTTAGATACAGAGTAAAGCTCCCTTTACACTGTCCCCATCAAACACTCCCAGGACAGGTACAGCACAGGGTTAGATACATAGTAAAGCTCCCTCTACACTGTCCCCATTAAACACTCCCAGGAAAGGTACAGCACGGGGTTAGATACAGAGTAAAGCTCCCTCTACACTGTCCCCATCAAACACACCCAGGACAGGTACAGTACGGGGTTAGATACAGGGTAAAGCTCCCACTGCACTTACCCAATCAAACACTCCCAGCACAGGTGCAGCACGGCGTTAGATACAGAGTAAAGCTCCCTCTACACTGTCCCAATCAAACACTCGCAGGACAGGTACAGCACAGGTTTAGATACAGAGTAAAGCTCCATCTACACTGTCCCCATCAAACACTCCCAGGACAGGTACAGCACGGTGTTAGATACAGAGTAAAGCTCTCTCTACACTGTCCCCATCAAACACTCCCAGGACAGGTACAGAAAGGGGTTAGATAACGAGTAAAGCTCCCTCTACACTGTCCCCATCCAACACTCCCAGGACAGGTACAGAAAGGGGTTAGATACAGAGTAAAGCTCTCTACAGTGTCTCCATCAAACAGTCCAGGACAGGAACAGCACGGGGTTAGATACAGAGTAAAGCTCCCGCAACACTGTCCCCATCAAACACACCCAGGACAGGTACAGCACGGGGTAAGATACAGAGTAAAGCACCCTTTACACTGTCCCCATCAAAGACTCCCAGGACAGTACAGCATGGGGTTAGATACAGAGTAAAGCTCCCTCTGCACTGTGCCCATCAAACACTCCCAGGGCAGGTACAGCATAGGGATTGATACGGAGTAAAGCTCCCTCTGCACTGTCCCCATCAAACACTCCCAGGACAGGTACAGCACGGGGTTAGATACAGAGTAAAGCTCTCTCTACACTGTCCCCGTCCAACACTCCGAGGACAGGTACAGCATGGGGTTACATACAGAGTAAAGCTCCCTCTACACTGTCCCCATCAAACACTCCCAGGACAGGTACAGCACGGGGTTTGATACAGAGTAAAGCTCCCTCCACACTGCCCCATCGAATACTCCCTGGATAGACACAGCACAGGGTTAGAAACAATGTAAAGCTTCCTCTATACTGTCCCCATCAAACACACCCAGGTCAGGTACAGCACATGGTTAGATACAGAGTAAATCTCCATCTACACTGTCCCCATCAAACACTCCCAGGACAGGTACAGCACTGGGTTCGATACAGAGTAAAGCTCCCAATACACAGACCCCATCAAAAACTAACAGGACAGGTACAGCACGGGATTAGATACAGGGCAAAGCTCCCTCTACACTGTCCCAATCAAACACACCCAGGACAAATACAGCACGGGATTAGATACAGAGTAAAGCTCCCTCTACACTGTCCCAATCAACCACTGCCAGGACAGGTACAGCATGGCGTTAGATACAGAGTAAAGCTCCCTCTACACTGTCCCCATCAAACACTCCCAGGACAGGTACAGTACGGGGTTAGATACAGGGTAAAGCTCCCTCTGCACTTACCCCATCAAACACTCCCAGGACAGGTACAGCACGGGGTTAGATACAGAGTGAAGCTCCCTCTACACCGTTGCCATCAAACACTGCCAGGACAGGTACAGCACGGGGTTAGATACAGAGCAAATCTCCCTCTACCCCGTCGCCATCAAACACTGCCAGGACAGGAACAGCACGGGGTTAGATAGAGAGTAAAGCTCCCTCTACACCGTCCCCATCGAATACTCCCTGGATAGATACAGCACGGGGTTAGATACAGAGTAAAGCTTCGTCTACACTGTCCCCATCAAACACAGCCAGGACAGGTACAGCATGGGTTTAGATACAGAGTAAAGCTCCTTATACACTGTCCCCATCAAACACTCCTAGGACAGGTACAGCATGGGGTTTGATACAAACTAAATCTCCCTCTGCACTGTCCCCATCAAACACTCCCAGGACAGGTACAGCACGGGGTTAGAAACATAGTAAATCTCCCTCTATACTGTCCCCATCAAACGCTCCCCGGACAGGTACAGCACGGGGTAAGATACAGAGTAAAGCTCCCTCTACACTGTACCCATCAAACACTCCCAGGACAGGTACAGCACAGGGTTAGATACAGAGTAAAGCTCCCTCTATACTGTCCCCATCAAACACTGCCAGGACAGGTACAGCACGGGGTTAGATACATAGTAAAGCTCCCTCTACACTGCCCCCATCAAACACTCCCAGGACAGGTACAGCACGGGGTTAGATACAGAGTAATGTGCCCTCTACACTGTCCCCATCAAACAATCACAGGACAGGTACAGCGCAGGGTTAGATACAGAGTAAAGCTCCCAATACACCGACCCCATCAAACACACCCAGGACAGATACAGCACGGGATTAGATAGAGAGTAAAGCTCCCTCTACACTGTCCCCATCAAACACTCCCAGGACAGGTACAGCATGGGGTTAGATACAGAGTAAAGCTCCCTCTACACTGTCCCCATCGAATACTCCCTGGATAGACACAGCACAGTGTTAGATACAGAGTAAAGCTCCCTCTGCACTGTCCCCATCAAACACACCCAGGTCAGGTACAGCACGGGGTTAGATACAGAGTAAATCTCCATCTACACTGTCCCCATCAAACACTCCCAGGACAGGTACAGCACTGGGTTCGATACAGAGTAAAGCTCCTTATAAACCGTCCCCATCAAACACTCCCAGGACAGGTACATCACGGGGTTTGATACAAACTAAATCTCCCTCTACACTGTCCCCATCGAACACTCCCAGGACAGGTACAGCACGGGGTTAGATACAGGGTAAAGCTCCCTCTGCACTGTCCCCATCGAACACTCCCAGGACAGGTACAGCACGGGGTTAGATACAGAGTAAATCTCCCTCTATACTGTCCCCATAAAACTCTCCCAGGACAGGTACAGCACGGGGTTAGATACAGAGTAAAGCTCCCTCTACACTGTCCCCATCAAACACTCCCAGGACAGGTACAGCCCGGGGTTAGATACAGGGTAAAGCTCCCTCTGCACTTACCCCATCAAACACTCCCAGGACAGGTGCAGCACGGGGTTAGATACATAGTAAATCTCCCTCTATACTGTCCCCATCAAACGCTCCCAGGACAGGTACAGTACGGGGTTAGATACAGAGTAAAGCTCCCTCTACACTGCCCCCATCAAACACTCCCAGGACAGGTACAGCACGGGGTTAGATGCAGAGTAATGTGCCCTTTACACTGTCCCCATCAAACTATCACAGGACAGGTACAGCACAGGGTTAGATACAGAGTAAATCTCCATCTACACTGTCCCCATCAAACACTCCCAGGACAGGTACAGCACTGGGTTCGATACAGAGTAAAGCTCCCTCTACACTGTCCCCATCGAATACTCCCTGGATAGATACAGCACGGGGTTAGATACAGAGTAAATCTCCATCTACACTGTCCCCATCAAACACTCCCAGGACAGGTATAGCCCGGGGTTAGATACAGGGTAAAGCTCCCTCTGCACTTACCCCATCAAACACTCCCAGGACAGGTACAGCACGGGGTTAGATACAGAGTAATGCTCCCTCTACACTGTCCCCATCAAACACTCCCAGGACAGGTACAGCACGGGGTTAGATACAGAGTAAAGCTCTCTCTACACTGTCCCCGTCCAACACTCCGAGGACAGGTACAGCATGGGGTTACATACAGAGTAAAGCTCCCTCTACACTGTCCCCATCAAACACTCCCAGGACAGGTACAGCACGGGGTTTGATACAGAGTAAAGCTCCCTCCACACTGCCCCATCGAATACTCCCTGGATAGACACAGCACAGGGTTAGAAACAGAGTAAAGCTTCCTCTATACTGTCCCCATCAAACACACCCAGGTCAGGTACAGCACGGGGTTAGATACAGAGTAAAGCTCCCAATACACAGACCCCATCAAAAACTAACAGGACAGGTACAGCACGGGGTTAGATACAGAGTAATGCTCCCTCTACACTGTCCCCATCAAACACTCCCAGGACAGGTACAGCACAGGGTTAGATATAGAGTAAAGCTCCCTCTACACTGTCCCCATCAAACACTCCCAGGACACCAAGCTATGGTCTCGGTGACTGAAAGTCCCCTCGAATCCCGAGTTCGGGGAGGATTGGCTCAGTATTCCCATGGGCCCGGGATTGTCCTGCGATAGCTCTGTGACCCCGGCATCCTGGATACTCCCACTGTTGTCGGTCTTGTCTGGATTAGGGGTTAGCGAGACCAGTTGTTCCAGGGACCCCGCTGCCTGTAGCCCCTGGGCTGGGGGAAAGGGAGGGAGTGGGAGCTCTGACTTACCGGGTTTGTCCCCGGTCAGCACCCAGATCTTGATATTGGCCAGTGTGAGGATGGCGATTGTCTCCATCACTCCTTCCTGTAACTTGTCCTCGATAGCTGTCGCTCCAAGAAGCTGAGGGTAAGAAGAGGAACCTGTTTGAGATGGCTGTCGCAGATAGAATCACCTTTACCTTGTACCCTCCCCCCCTCCAGCAGGAAGACTGTGTCCACCACCGACTCCCTCCCATCTCAGCTCTTCGTCTGCAGGATCCCTCGTCCGCACCTGCGGCCCCTCTGGACCCGACTATCCTGATGCATTTCCGGCTGCTCCCCCACATCCGCCCCTCCATCAACCTCAGCTCCTCTGAAACTCCGCTGCCCCCTCCCCGTGTCCGCACTCGCACCGAGTCTCCTTTCACCGTCACCCCCTCTGCTCATTGAGGTCCCCATTTTAAAGTTCTCATCCTCGTTTTCAAATACTTCTTCATCCCCCCTCCCTATCACTGTAACCTCCTCCACTCCCTACACCCCTCCCTATCTCTACCTCCTCCACTCCCTATACCCCTCCCTATCTCTACCTCCTCCACTCCCTACACCCCTCCCTATCTCTGTAACCTGCTCTACTCCCTACACCCCTCCCTATCTCTACCTCCTCCACTCCCTATACCCCTCCCTATCTCTACCTCCTCCACTCCCTATACCCCTATCTCTACCTCCTCCACTCCCTACACCCCTCCCTATCTCTACCTCCTCTACTCCCTATACCCCTCCCTATCTCTACCTCCTCCACTCCCTACACCCCTCCCTATCTCTACCTCCTCCACTCCCTACACCCCTCCCTATCTCTACCTCCTCCACTCCCTACACGCCTCCACTCCCTACACCCCTCCCTCTCTCTACCTCCTCCACTCCCTACACCCCCTCCCTCTCTCTACCTCCTCCACTCCCTACACCCCTCCCTATCTCTACCTCCTCCACTCCCTACACCCCTCCCTATCTCTACCTCCTCCACTCCCTACACCCCTCCCTATCTCTACCTCCTCCACTCCCTACACCCCTCCCTATCTCTACCTCCTCCACTCCCTATACCCCTCCCTATCTCTACCTCCTCCACTCCCTACACCCCTCCCTATCTCTGTAACCTGCTCTACTCCCTACACCCCTCCCTATCTCTACCTCCTCCACTCCCTACACCCCTCCCTATCTCTACCTCCTCCACTCCCTATACCCCTATCTCTACCTCCTCCACTCCCTACACCCCTCCCTATCTCTACCTCCTCTACTCCCTATACCCCTCCCTATCTCTACCTCCTCCACTCCCTACACCCCTCCCTATCTCTACCTCCTCCACTCCCTACACCCCTCCCTATCTCTACCTCCTCCACTCCCTACACGCCTCCACTCCCTACACCCCTCCCTCTCTCTACCTCCTCCACTCCCTACACCCCTCCCTCTCACTACCTCCTCCACTCCCTACACCCCTCCCTCTCTCTACCTCCTCCACTCCCTACACCCCTCCCTATCTCTACCTCCTCCACTCCCTACACCCCTCCCTATCTCTACCTCCTCCACTCCCTACACCCCTCCCTATCTCTACCTCCTCCACTCCCTATCTCTACCTCCTCCACTCCCTATCTCTACCTCCTCCACTCCCTATCTCTACCTCCTCCACTCCCTATCTCTACCTCCTCCACTCCCTATCTCTACCTCCTCCACTCCCTATCTCTACCTCCTCCACTCCCTATCTCTACCTCCTCCACTCCCTATCTCTACCTCCTCCACTCCCTATCTCTACCTCCTCCACTCCCTATCTCTACCTCCTCCACTCCCTATCTCTACCTCCTCCACTCCCTATCTCTACCTCCTCCACTCCCTATCTCTACCTCCTCCACTCCCTATCTCTACCTCCTCCACTCCCTATCTCTACCTCCTCCACTCCCTATCTCTACCTCCTCCACTCCCTATCTCTACCTCCTCCACTCCCTATCTCTACCTCCTCCACTCCCTATCTCTACCTCCTCCACTCCCTATCGCTACCTCCTCCACTCCCTATCTCTACCTCCTCCACTCCCTATCTCTACCTCCTCCACTCCCTATCTCTACCTCCTCCACTCCCTATCGCTACCTCCTCCACTCCCTATCTCTACCTCCTCCACTCCCTATCTCTACCTCCTCCACTCCCTATCTCTACCTCCTCCACTCCCTATCTCTACCTCCTCCACTCCCTATCTCTACCTCCTCCACTCCCTACACCCCTCCCTATCTCTACCTCCTCCACTCCCTACACCCCTCCCTATCTCTACCTCCTTCACTCCCTACACCCCTCCCTATCTCTACCTCCTCCACTCCCTACACCCCTCCCTATCTCTACCTCCTCCACTCCCTACACCCCTCCCTATCTCTACCTCCTCCACTCCCTACACCCCTCCCTATCTCTGTAATCTCCTCCAGCCCCTTACACCCCTCCCTATCTCTGTAACCTCCTCCACTCCCTGCACCCCTCCCTATCTCTACTCCCTACACCCCTCCCTATCTCTACCTCCTCCACTCCCTACACCCCTCCCTATCTCTACCTCCTCCACTCCCTATACCCCTCCCTATCTCTACCTCCTCCACTCCCTACACCCCTCCCTATCTCTACCTCCTCTAGCCACTACACCCCTCCCTATCTCTGTAATCTCCTCCACTCCCTACACCCCTCCCTATTTCTGTAATCTCCTCCACTCCCTACACCCCTCATCTCTGTAACCTCCTCCAGCCCCTACACCCCTCCCTATCTCTGTAACCTCCTCCACTCCCTACACCCTCCCTATCTCTACCTCCTCCACTCCCTACACCCCTCCCTATCTCTACCTCCTCCACTCCCTACATCCCTCCCTATCTCTGTAACCTCCTCCAGCCCTTACACCCCTCCCTATCTCTGTAACCTCCTCTAGCCCCTACACCCCTCCCTATCTCTGTAACCTCCTCTAGCCCCTACACCCCTCCCTGTCTCTGTAACCTCCTCCAGCCCCTACACCCCTCCCTATCTCTGTAACCTCCTCCAGCCCCTACACCCCTCCCTATCTCTGAAACCTCCTCCAGCCCCTACGCGATCTCTGCTCTCCTCCAATTCCGGACTCTTGCCCATCCACCGATTCCCATCGCTCCACCATTGGCGGCCGTGCCTTCAGCTACCTCGGGGACCCTGAGCTCTAGAATTCCCTCCCTAAACCTCTCCGCCCCTCTCTCTCTCTCTCTCTCTCATCCTTAAAACCGAATCTTTGACCGAGGTTTTGGTCACGTTTCCTTAACATCTCCCCATGCGGGTTGGGGGTACAGATCCTGTCTGGGAACGCCCCTGGGGGCATTGTATTACACGAAAGGCGCTATATAAATGCAAGTTGTTGTTTTGAGATCTCTCACCACCCCCCGCCAACCCCCAACACACCCGCGTTAAGACTAATTGTGCGACATTAATCGCGTTTCTTTCGAAGATAGTGAAGGAGGCCCATGAACTTCTTGGGTTGCCCCAATGATCAACTTCCCCAACTGCTCAGGGAGACGTACGGCACAAAAAGCAAAATCCTGCAGGCCCCGCAAGGACAGAACAAAAACAGGAGGCGACGGAAAGGCTCAGCAGGTCTGGAAGCTTCCGCAGAGAGAGGAAAACCGAGTTAGCGTTTCGAGTCCGCAGGGACTCTTCTTCAGAGGCCGAGAGTCGAGTGAACCAGATGGGTTTTTTTTCAATGAGACGAGTGAACCAGATGGGGTTTTTTTTCGACGAGACGAGTGAACCAGATGGGGTTTTTTGTCGACGAGACGAGTGAACCAGATGGGGTTTTTTTTTCGACGAGACGAGTGAACCAGATGGGGTTTTTTTTCGACGAGACGAGTGAACCAGATGGGGTTTTTTTTCGACGAGACGAGTGAACCAGATGGGGTTTTTTTTCGACGAGACGAGTGAACCAGATGGGGTTTTTTTTCGACGAGACGAGTGAACCAGATGGGGTTTTTTTTCGCCCAGACGAGTGAACCAGATGGGGTTTTTTTTCGCCCAGACGAGTGAACCAGATGGGGGTTTTTTTTCGCCCAGACGAGTGAACCAGATGGGGTTTTTTTTCGCCCAGACGAGTGAACCAGATGGGGTTTTTTTTTCGCCCAGACGAGTGAACCAGATGGGGTTTTTTTTCGCCCAGACGAGTGAACCAGATGGGGTTTTTTTTCGCCCAGACGAGGTGAACCAGATGGGGTTTTTTTTCGCCCAGACGAGTGAACCAGATGGGGTTTTTTTTCGCCCAGACGAGTGAACCAGATGGGGTTTTTTTTCGCCCAGACGAGTGAACCAGATGGGGTTTTTTTTTCGCCCAGACGAGGTGAACCAGATGGGGTTTTTTTTCGCCCAGACGAGTGAACCAGATGGGGTTTTTTTTCGCCCAGACGAGTGAACCAGATGGGGTTTTTTTTCGACGAGACGAGTGAACCAGATGGGGTTTTTTTTTCGACGAGACGAGTGAACCAGATGGGGTTTTTTTTTCGACGAGACGAGTGAACCAGATGGGGTTTTTTTTTCGACGAGACGAGTGAACCAGATGGGGTTTTTTTTTCGACGAGACGAGTGAACCAGATGGGGTTTTTTTCGACGAGACGAGTGAACCAGATGGGGGTTTTTCTTCGACGAGACGAGTGAACCAGATGGGGGTTTTTTTTCGACGAGACGAGTGAACCAGATGGGGTTTTTTTTTGACGAGACGAGTGAACCAGATGGGGTTTTTTTTTGCCGAGACGAGTGAACCAGATGGGGTTTTTTTTTGACGAGACGAGTGAACCAGATGGGGTTTTTTTTTGACGAGACGAGTGAACCAGATGGGGTTTTTTTTTGTCGAGACGTGTGAACCAGATGGGGTTTTTTTTGTCGAGACCAGTGAACCAGATGGGGTTTTTTTTTTTGACGAGACGAGTGAACCAGATGGGGTTTTTTTTTTGACGAGACGAGTGAACCAGATGGGGTTTTTTTTTTGACGAGACGAGTGAACCAGATGGGGTTTTTTTTTGACGAGACGAGTGAACCAGATGGGGTTTTTTTTGTCGAGACGAGTGAACCAGATGGGGTTTTTTTTTGTCGAGACGAGTGAACCAGATGGGGTTTTTTTTTGTCGAGACGAGTGAACCAGATGGGTTTTTTTTTGTCGAGACGAGTGAACCAGATGGGTTTTTTTTTGTCGAGACGAGTGAACCAGATGGGTTTTTTTTTGTCGAGACGAGTGAACCAGATGGGGTTTTTTTTGTCGAGACGAGTGAACCAGATGGGGTTTTTTTTGTCGAGACGAGTGAACCAGATGGGGGTTTTTTTTGACGAGACGAGTGAACCAGATGGGGTTTTTTTTCTGTCGAGATGAGTGAACCAGATGGGGTTTTTTTTGTCGAGACGAGTGAACCAGATGGGGTTTTTTTTTGACAAGACGAGTGAACCAGCTGGGGTTTTTTTTGTCGAGACGAGTGAACCAGATGGGGTTTTTTTTTTGTCGAGACGAGTGAACCAGATGGGGTTTTTTTTTTGTCGAGACGAGTGAACCAGATGGGGTTTTTTTTTGTCGAGACGAGTGAACCAGATGGGGTTTTTTTTTGTTGAGACGAGTGAACCAGGTGGGGGTTTTTTTTTGTCGAGACGAGTGAACCAGATGGGGTTTTTTTTTGTCGAGACGAGTGAACCAGATGGGGTTTTTTTTTTGACAAGACGAGTGAACTAAATGGGGTTTTCTTTTTGTTGAGACGAGTGAACCAGATGGGGTTTTGTTTTTGTCGAGACGAGTGAACCAGGTGGGGGTTTTTTTTTGTCGAGACGAGTGAACCAGATGGGGTTTTTTTTAGTCGAGACGAGTGAACTAAATGGGGTTTTCTTTTTGTCGAGACGAGTGAACCAGATGGGGTTTTTTTTTGTCGAGACGAGTGAACTAAATGGGGTTTTCTTTTTGTTGAGACGAGTGAACCAGA
>JANJGN010003753.1:0-40750 GCA_026770705.1 Isurus oxyrinchus | reverse complement strand
AAAGAGGAAATGGTTCAGGTACAGAGCACATGCATTCCTATGAGGGGGAAACAAAGATTTTCCAATGGTAGAATTCATTGAATGACTAAAGATATAGAGATTAACCAAGACAAAAACGAGGCTGATGACAGTTCATAATGCATTAGAGATTGAAGCTGTATATAGTAAATACAGAGGATATCTAAAATGGGAAATAGGAAGGGCAAAGAGGGAGTATAAAAGTAGGTTAGCGGCTGACATAAAACCCAAACGTCTTTTCTAAACACATCAATTGTAAAAGGGTTGTCGAAGGAAGGGTGGAGCTGATTAAGCACCTAAGAGTAAACATTCTTGTGGAGGCAGAGGGTATTGTTGAGATACCAAATGAACATTAACCATCTGTCTTCAGTAGAGAAGAGGATGCTGCCAGTGAATGACAAGGAGTGTTCCACCGACTGGAACAGTTGACAACTTTGACTTAACCAAAATTTTGCACTATCCAAGTTTGACTCTTCGCAATTTCACTATAATGTAGTGTTCTATGTGTGTTTTGTTTATTCTTTGATGGGATGTGGGTATCGCTGGGGCCAGCACTTGTTGCCCACTGCTAATTGCCCTTGAACTGAGTGGCTTGCAAGGTCATTTCAAAGGGCAGTTAAGGGTCAACAACATTGCTGTCCGCCTGGCATCATAAACTAGGTAACAGTGGCAGATTTCCTTCCCTAAAGGACATTAGTGAACTAGACAGATTTTGATGACAATTGATGATAGTTTCATGGTCACCATTACTGAAACTCATTTTTAATTCTAAATTTATTAATTGGCTGCCGAGGTGGGATTTGAACCCATGTCCCCAGAGCATTAGCCTGGGTCTCTGGATTAGCAATTTCAATGGAATACAATGAGATAAAGAGGAGATACTGGAATCAGGTATCTGGACCTTACAAATGAATATTCCTTCAGGACACTGGCTGCCTGCATGGAATGCTATTATCCTCTCACTAAATGACCTGCAGGTAAGGAAAATAGGACTAGAGGAACATAGAGATTAGGAACAGGAGTAGGTCATTTGGCCCTTCGAGCCTGCTCCACAGCTTAATAATATCATGGCTGATCTGGTGTGGTCCCGACTCCACTTCCCTATATGCCCTCATAACCATTGACTCCCTTGGAGGAGAGAGCATATTCACTGCTAGAAACATCAAGACTTACAATCATTTAAATATATTTGTTCATGTTCTTTCAAAACAACATCAACAAATTTCACACAGTTCTTGCTGGCCTTTCTGTTGCTTCATTGACCGTGTTACCATCCTTGCTGACTTTGCACCGATCCCGGCTGACCTTGCTCTTATCCGCGTTGACCATGCTCATGTACCTGCTCACCTTGTTCCTATCCCTACTAGCTTTGCTCCGATCCTTGCTAGCCTTGCTCCTAACCATCCTGACCTTGCTCCTATTGCTGCTGACCTTGCTCATTTCTCTATGGACCTTGTCCCTAAATCTGCTGATTTTGGTCCTATCCCTGCTGGCCTTGGTCCTATACTTTTGAACATGGTCCTTTCTCTGTTGGCCTTGCTCCTATCCCTGCTGCCTTGCTCCTATCCCTGCTGAACTTGCTCCATTTCCTGCTGATGTTCCTCCTATCCCTGCTGGCATTACTCCATTCCCTGCTGATGTTGCTTCTATCCCTGTTGGACCTGCACCATTCCATGCTGGCTGTGCTCCTATCCCTGCTGGCCTCGCTCCTCACCCTGCTGGTCTTGCTCCTCTCGCTGCTGGCCTTGCTCCTACCCCTGCTGACCTTGCTCCAATCCCAGCTGAACTTGCTCCTCTCGCTGCTGACCTTCCTCCAATCCCTGCTGACCTTCTTCCTGTCCCTGCTGACCTTGTTACTATCAATGCTGACCTTGCCTCAATCCCTGCTGGCCTTGCTACAATTCCTGCTGACCTTGCCCCTTTCCCTGCTGACCTTGCTCCTATCTCTGTTGACCTTCCTCCTATTTCTGCTGGCCTTTCTCCTATTCCTGTTGACCTTGCTCCTCTTCCTGCTGGCATTGCTCCATTCCTTGCTGATGTTGCTCCTATCCCTGTTGGCCTTGCTCATATCCCTGCTGGTGCAGCTCAGATTCCTGCTAACCTTGCTCTTGTCCCTGCAGACCTTGCTCCTAACTCTGATTACCTTGCTCCTATCCGTGTTGGCCTTGCTCCAATACATGCTGACCTTGTCACTATCCATATTGACCTTTCTCCTATCCCTACTGGCCTTGTTCATATCCCTGCTGGCCTTGCTCTTATCACTTCTGGCTTTACCCCTTTCTCTGTTGGCCTTCTCTTTTTTGCTGGCCTTGCTCTTTTCCCTTTTGACACTGCTCCTATCCTTGCTGGCCTTGTTTCTATCCCTGCTGACCGTGCTCATATCCCTGCTGGCCTTGCTCCTATCCCTTCTGACCTTGCTCCTATTCCTACTGACCTTGCTCAAATCCCAGCTGACCTTGCTCTAATCCCTGCTGACCTTGCTCTTATCCCTGGTGACTTTGCTCCAATCGCTGCTGACTTTGCTGCTAAGTTTGCTAGCCTTGCTCCTAACTCTGCTGGCCATCTCCTGCTCTGCCGGCCTTGCTCTTATTCCTGCTGACCTTCCTCCTATTCCTGCTAAACTTGCTCCAATCCATGCAGGCCTTGCTCCTATCTGTGCTGACCTTACTCTTATCTCTGCTGGCATTGCTCCTATTCCTGCTGACCTTGCCCTTATCCTTGCTGGCCTTTCTCTATCCCTGCTGACCTTGCTCATATCACCGCTGGCCTTTTTCCTATCCCTGCTGACCTTGCTTATATTCCTGCTGGCCTTTTTCCTATCCCTGCTGACCTTGCTCATATTCCTGCTGGCCTTTCTGCTATCCCTGCTGGTCTTTTTCCTATCCCTGCTCATCTTGCTCCTATCCCTGTTGACCTTGCTCCTATCTCTGCTAGAATTGTTTCTATCCCAGCTGACTTTGCTGCCACATCTGCTGACCTTGCCCCTATACCCATTGACTTTTCTCCTATCCCTGCTGACGTTGCTGCTATCCATGTTGAACTTGCTCCTATCCCCACTGGCCTTGCTCCTATCCCTGCTTACTCTGCTCCAATCCCTGCTAACCTTGCTCCTACCTCTGCTGACTTTGCTTCAATCGCTGCTGACCTTGCTCATCTCCCTGCCGACCTTACATATAATCCTGCTGACCTTCCTCCTATCCTTGATCTCCTTGCTCCTATCTCAGCTGGCGTTGCTCCTATCCCTGCTGGCTTTGCTCCTATCTCTGCTGGCCTTCTCCTTCTCTGCTGACCTTGCTACTATCCATGGAACCATAGAACCATCGAACCATAGAAAAGTTACAACACAGAAAGAGGCCAGTCAGCCCATCTTGTCCATGCCAGCCCGAGGACACCCAGGTGCCCTTTCTAATCCCACCTTCCTGCACTCAGCCCATAGCCCTGCAGCTTACAACACTTAAGGTGCAGCTCCAGGTACTTTTTTAAAGAGTTTAGAGTTTCTGCCTCTACCACCAACTTGGGCAGCGAATTCCAGACTACCCTCTGCGTAACAAAATTCTGCCTCATGTCCCCCCTACACCTTCTTGAATTCTCCACCAAGGGAAACAATTTTATCCTTTCCACTCTATTTATTCCACTCATAATTTTGTACAACTCAATCAAATCACCTCTCAGCCTTCTTTGTTCTAAGGAAAATAAATCCAACCTATCCAATCTCTCCTCGTAGCTACACTTTTCTAACCCTGGTAACATTCTTGTAAACCTCCTCTGCACTCTCTCCAGAGCTATTACATCCTTTCGTTAATGTGGTGTCCAGAACTGCACACAATATCCCAGTTGTGGCCTCACCAGTGTTTTATACAATTCCAACATTATATCCTTACTTTTATATTCTATATCTCTGCCAATGAAGGAGAGCATTCCATATGCCTTCTTTACAACCTTGTCTACTTGAACTGCTGCCTTAAGGGACCTGTGTACTTGTACACCAAGATCTCTCACTTCATCTACCCCTCTTGGTATTTTCCCATTTATTTTGTAATCCTTGTAACTGTTTGACCTCCCTAAATGTATCCCTGCAAGCCACTCTCCTATCTGAGCTGTCCTTGCTCCTATACCTGCTGACCTTGCTGATATCCATATTGACCTTACTCCTATCCCTGCTGGCCTTCCTCCTGCCCGTGCCACTCCAGCTTCTTTACCTGTTGTCCTTGCTCATATCCCTGCTCACCTTGCTCCTATCTCTGATAGCTTTGCTCCAATCCCTGCTGACCTTGCTCATATTCCTCTGGCCTTGCTCCTATCCCTGCTGGCTTTGCTATCTCTGCTGGCCTTCTCCTTCTCTGCTGGCTTTCTCCTTCTCTGCTGGCCTTGCTCCTATCCCTGCTGGCCTTGCTCCTATCCCTGTTGACCTTCTTCCTATCCCTGCTGACACTGCCACTATCCCAGCTGGCTATGTTCCTATCCTTACTGACCTTGTTCCAACCCTGCTGGCCTTGCTCCTATCCCTGCTGACTTTGCTCCTGCCACTGCTGTCCTTGCTCCTATCCCTGCTGACCTTGCTCCTGCCACTGCTGGCCTTGTTCCTATACCTGCTGTCCTTGCTCCTATCCCTGCTGGCCTTGTTCCTATACCTGCTGGCCTTGTTCCTATCCCTGCTGTCCTTGCTCCTATACCTGCTGGCCTTGTTCCTATACCTGCTGTCCTTGTTCCTATCCCTGCTGGCCTTGTTCCTATACCTGCTGTCCTTGCTCCTATCCCTGCTGGCCTTGTTCCTATACCTGCTGGCCTTGCTCCTATCCATGCTGGCCTTGCTCCTATCCCTGCTGTCCTTGCTCCTATCCCTGCTGACCTTGTTCCTATACCTGCTGGCCTTGTTCCTATACCTGCTGGCCTTGCTCCTATCCATGCTGGCCTTGTTCCTATACCTGCTGGCCTTGCTCCTATCCATGCTGGCCTTGTTCCTATCCCTGCTGTCCTTGCTCCTATCCCTTCTGGCCTTGTTCCTATACCTGCTGGCCTTGCTCCTATACCTGCTGACCTTGTACCTATACCTGCTGACCTTGTTCCTATCCCTGCTGACCTTGTTCCTATCCCTGCTGTCCTTGCTCCTATCCCTGCTGGCCTTGTTCCTATACCTGCTGTCCTTGTTCCTATACCTGCTGTCCTTGCTCCTATCCCTGCTGGCCTTGTTCCTATACCTGCTGGCCTTGCTCCTATCCATGCTGGCCTTGTTCCTATCCCTGCTGTCCTTGTTCCTATACCTGCTGTCCTTGTTCCTATACCTGTTGGCCTTGATCTATACCTGCTGGCCTTGCTCCTATCCATGCTGGCCTTGCTCCTATCCCTGCTGACCTTGTTCCTATCCATGCTGGCCTTGCTCCTATCCCTGCTGTCCTTGCTCCTATCCCTGCTGACCTTGTTCCTATACCTGCTGGCCTTGTTCCTATACCTGCTGGCCTTGCTCCTATCCATGCTGGCCTTGTTCCTATACCTGCTGGCCTTGCTCCTATCCATGCTGGCCTTGTTCCTATCCCTGCTGTCCTTGCTCCTATCCCTTCTGGCCTTGTTCCTATACCTGCTGGCCTTGCTCCTATACCTGCTGACCTTGTACCTATACCTGCTGACCTTGTTCCTATCCCTGCTGACCTTGTTCCTATCCCTGCTGTCCTTGCTCCTATCCCTGCTGGCCTTGTTCCTATACCTGCTGTCCTTGTTCCTATACCTGCTGTCCTTGCTCCTATCCCTGCTGGCCTTGTTCCTATACCTGCTGGCCTTGCTCCTATCCATGCTGGCCTTGTTCCTATCCCTGCTGTCCTTGTTCCTATACCTGCTGTCCTTGTTCCTATACCTGTTGGCCTTGATCTATACCTGCTGGCCTTGCTCCTATCCATGCTGGCCTTGCTCCTATCCCTGCTGACCTTGTTCCTATCCATGCTGGCCTTGCTCCTATCCCAGCTGGCTTTGCTCCTATCCCTGCTGACCTAGTTCCTATCCCTGCTGACCTTGTTCCTATCCATGCTGGCCTTGCTCCTATCCCAGCTGGCTTTGCTCCTATCCCTGCTGACCTCGCTCCTATCCATGCTGACATTACCGCTATCCCAGCTGGCCGTGCTCCTTTCCTTGCTGATCTTCCTCCTATCCCTGCTGGTCTTGCTCCTATACCTGCTGACCTTGTTCCTTTCCATGCTGACCTCGTCCCTATCTCTGCTATTATTGCTCCTATCCCAGCTGACATTTCTGCCACCCCTGCCTCCCTTGCTCCTATCCCTACTGACCATCCTCCTATCCGTGCTGACAATCCTCCTATCCCTACTGACCATCCTCCTATCCGTGCTGACAATCCTCCTATCCTTACTGACCATCCTCCTATCCCTACTGACCATCCTCCTATCCGTGCTGACCATCCTCCTATCCCTGCTGACCATCCTCCTATCCATGCTGACCATCCTCCTATCCCTACTGACCATCCTCCTATCCGTGCTGACCATCCTCCTATCCGTGCTGACCATCCTCCTATCCCTACTGACCATCCTCCTATCCGTGCTGACCATCCTCCTATCCCTACTGACCATCCTCCTATCCATGCTGACCATCCTCCTATCCCTGCTGACCATCCTCCTATCCGTGCTGACCATCCTCCTATCCCTACTGACTATCCTCCTATCCGTGCTGACCATCCTCCTATCCCTACTGACCATCCTCCTATCCGTGCTGACCATCCTCCTATCCCTGCTGACCATCCTCCTATCCGTGCTGACCATCCTCCTATCCGTGCTGACCATCCTCCTATCCCTGCTGACCATCCTCCTATCCCTACTGACCATCCTCCTATCTGTGCTGACCATCCTCCTATCCCTGCTGACCATCCTCCTATCCGTGCTGACCATCCTCCTATCCCTGCTGACCATCCTCCTATCCGTGCTGACCATCCTCCTATCCCTACTGACCATCCTCCTATCCCTACTGACCATCCTCCTATCCGTGCTGACCATCCTCCTATCCCTGCTGACCATCCTCCTATCCCTACTGACCATCCTCCTATCCATGCTGACCATCCTCCTATCCCTGCTGACCATCCTCCTATCCGTGCTGACCATCCTCCTATCCCTGCTGACCATCCTCCTATCCATGCTGACCATCCTCCTATCCCTGCTGACCATCCTCCTATCTGTGCTGACCATCCTCCTATCCCTGCTGACCATCCTCCTATCCGTGCTGACCATCCTCCTATCCCTACTGACCATCCTCCTATCCGTGCTGACCATTCTCCTATCCCTACTGACCATCCTCCTATCCCTACTGACCATTCTCCTATCCCTACTGACCATCCTCCTATCCCTACTGACCATCCTCCTATCCGTGCTGTCCATCCTCCTATCCCTGCTGACCATCCTCCTATCCCTACTGACCATCCTCCTATCCATGCTGACCATCCTCCTATCCCTGCTGACCATCCTCCTATCCGTGCTGACCATCCTCCTATCCCTGCTGACCATCCTCCTATCCCTGCTGGCCTTTCTTTTTTTTTGCTGATCTTGCTCTTTCCCCTGTAGATCCCAGTTTTCACCCACACTTGTCTAGCTGTTCCATTAAATAAATACCTGTGGCAGATGGAAATATAGAATTTGGCTGCGTTGAATGGATGGTGAGAGAGTGAAAAACATGAAATATCTCAAATGTGTCTGACAAACGTGTCATTGAAAGCTTATTACAGTGTTACTAATCAACCTATTTCCACATTGAACTGTTGGTACAATCCAGGTGGTTATCATTTCATTGCTGAATTTCCAACAGCGAGAGTCTACTTACACTGGTGCTGCTCCACGCTCCTAGCCTTTAGGACTTGGAACTTGGTAATGTTTCCCCCCATTGACATCCACTGGGGAATTTTCACAGGAGGTGCACAGTGAGTGCAGTCAGTGGTCATGTTTATTAAAGTACCATTTTGGAATGTATAAATTACCTTTGGTAGCGTTAAATGCTGAACATTTAACACACCGTATAACCTTTTTCTGGTCACGATATCAGCAGAGGTACTAACATATTTAAGATTCACAGGTAATGTGTGTTTTTTGCGGGAAGATGGACCTGTAGTGGTAATGTCCTCGGACTAGTAATCCAGAGACCCAGGCTAATGCTCTGAGGACCTGGATTCAAATCCCTCAAATATCGGGACTTGTAAGCTAGTTTCATTAATAGTGACGATGCACGATCATCGATTGTCATGAAAACCCCATCTGGTACACTGATATCCCTTAGGGAAGGAAATCTGTTATCCCTACTTGGTCTGGTCTACATGTGACTCCAGATCCACAGCCATGTGTTTGACTCTTAACTGCCATCTGAAATGGCCCAGTAAGCCCCTCAGTTCAAAGGGGATGGGCAACAAATGCTAGCCTTGCCAGCCATGTCTACATTCCATCATTGAATAGAATGAAGCAAGATTTTCTGTTTTCCTATTACCTGGTGGGTTGGTGACTGATGTTGTGAGCACACTGCTCTCAAGTTTGGAGGATACAGCATTGACTAATTCTCTTGCACAAGGCAGAACCATAACTGATCAGATGTTTGCAGTACACCCAGGAGCTTCATAATGCACATCAGAGAGATCTGTCAGACTCAAAATGGAGTTTAACATGCTGTAAAGTATAGCAACTGATGCATTGATTACAATTGTGGTAAATAACAGGAACAGGTCAAGACACAGGAGGAGGAAGTGGTCACTGAGGGGCAGGGAGTGCAGGAAGCCAGACCAGCAATAGCACATTAACACAAGGCCTGATAGTTAGGAGCTGCATACATGATAGAAGGCAAACTATTTCCATTTATTTGTTTTGATTGTTCTCTTTTTTGGGGGGGGAATTATTCAGTACTGTTTTCTGCTTTGTACATGGAAAATACTCCTGTGTCTGGAGCAATGAGAAGCAGAACAGGAGAAGTATGAAGCAGCCCAGGAGCAATGTGAAGCTGCTGAGGAGCAGTGTGAAGCAGACCAGTATCAGTGTGAAGCAGATGAGGATCTCTGCAAAACAGACCAGGAGCAGTGTGAAGCAGATGAGGATTTCTGTGAAGCAGAGTGGGAACAGTGTGAAGCAGACCAGGAGCAGCGTGAAGCAGACCAGTAGCAGTGTTAGGCGGAGTAGGAGCAGTGTGAAGCAGACCAGGAGCAGTGTGTAGCAGACCAGGAGCAGTGTGTAGCAGACCAGTAGCAGTGTTAGGCGGAGTAGGAGCAGTGTGAAGCAGACCAAAAGCAGTGTGTAGCAGACCAGGAGCAGTGTGTAGCAGACCAGGAGCAGTGTGAAGCGGAGCAGGAGCAGTGTGAAGCAGACCAGGAGCAGTGTGAAGCAGACCAGGAGCAGTGTGAAGCAGAGCAGGAGCAGCGTGAAGCAGACCAGGAGTAGTGCGAAGCAGATGAGGATCTCTGTGAAGCAGACCAGGAGCAGTGTGAATCAGACAAGGAGCAGTGTGAAGCTGACCAGAAGCAACGTGAAGCAGACCAGGATGAGTGTGAAGCAGAGCAGCAGCAGTGTGAAGCGAGGCTCACTGCAAAACAGACCAGCAGTTGGGTGAAGCAGACCCGGAGCAGCATAAAGCAGACCAAGAGCAGTGTGAAGCAGACCAGGAGCAGTGTGAAGCAGACCAGGAGCAGTGTGAAGCGGAGCAGGAGCAGTGTGAAGCAGACCAGGAGCAGTGTGAAGAAGACCAGGAGCAGTGTGAAGCAGAGCAGGAGCAGTGTGAAGCGGAGCAGGAGCAGCGTGAAGCGGAGCAGGAGCAGCGTGAAGCAGACCGAGAGCAGTGTGAAGCAGATGAGGATCTCTGTGAAGCAGACCAGGAGCAGTGTGAAGCAGACTAGGAGCAGTGTGAAGCAGACCAGGAGCAGTGTGAAGCAAACCAGGAGCAGCGTGATGCAAACCAGGAGCGGCGTGATGCAGTCCGGGAGCAGTGTGAAGCCAACTGAGAGCAGTGTGAAGCAGATGAGGATCTCTGTGAAGCAGACCAGGAGCAACGTGAAGCAGACCAGGAGCAGTGTGAAGCAGACCAGGAGCAACGTGAAGCAGACCAGGAGCGGTGTGAAGCAGACCGAGAGCAGTGCAAAGCAGATTAGGAGCAGTGTGAAGCAGACCAGGAGCAGTGTGAAGCAGACCAGGAGCAGTGTGAAGCAGACCAGGAGCAGTGTGAAGCAGACCAGGAGCAGTGTGAAGCAGACCAGGAGCAGAGTGATGCAGAGCAGGAGGAGTGTCAAGCGGAGCAGGAGCAGAGTTTAGCAAACGAGGAGCAGTGTGTAGCAGACCAGAAGCAGTGTGAAGCAGAGCAGGAGCAATGTGAAGCAGACCAGGAGCAGTGTGAAGCGGAGCAGGAGCAGTGTGAAGCAGACCAGGAGCAGTGTGAAGCAGACCAGGAGCAGTGTGAAGCAGATCAGGAGCAAATGAAGCAGACCAGGAGCAGTGTATAGCAGACCAGGAGCAGTGTGAAGCAGACCAGGAGCAGTGTGAAGCGGAGCAGGAGCAGTGTGAAGCAGACCAGGAGCAAATGAAGCACACCAGGAGCAGTGTGAAGCAGACCAGGAGCAGTTTGAAGCGGAGCAGGAGCAGTGTGAAGCAGACCAGGAGCAGTTTGAAGTGGAGCAGGAGCAGTGTGAAGCAGAACAGGAGCAGTGTGTAGCAGACCAGGAGCAGTGTGAAGCAGACCAGGAGCAGTTTGAAGCGGAGCAGGAGCAGTGTGAAGCAGACCAGGAGCGGTGTGTAGCAAACCAGGAGCAGTGTGAAGCAGACCAGGAGCAGAGTGTAGCAGATGAGGCTCACTGCAAAACAGACCAGGAGCAGTGTGAAGCAGACCAGGAGCAGTGTGCAGCAGACCAGGAGCAGTGTGAAGCAGACCAGGAGCAGTGAGAAGCTGACCAGGAGCAGTGAGAAGCAGACCAGGAGCAGTGTGAAGCAGACCAGGAGCAGTGTGAAGCAGACCAGGAGCAGTGTGAAGCAGACCAGGAGCAGTGTGAACCAGACCAGGAGCAGTAAGAAGCTGACCAGGAGCAACGTGAAGCTGACCAGGAGCAGTGTGAAGCGGAGCAGGAGGAGTGTGAATCCGACCAGGAGCAGTGTGAAGCGGAGCAGGAGCAGTGTGTAGCAGACCAGTAGCAGTGTGAAGCGGAGCAGGAGCAGCGTGAAGCAGACCAGGAGCAGTGTGCAGCAGAACAGGAGCAGTGTGAAGCGGAGCAGGAGCAGTGTGAAGCGGACCAGGAGCAGTGTGTAGCAGAGCAGGAGCAGTGTGAAGTGGAGCAGGATCAGTGTGAAGCAGAGCAGGAGCAGTGTGAAGCGGACCAGGAGCAGTGTGAAGCGGACCAGGAGCTGCATGAAGAAGAGCAGGAGCAGTGAAAAGCAGATCAGGAGCAGTGTGAAGCAGACCAGTATCAGTGTGAAGCAGATCAGGAGCAGTGTGAAGCAGACCAGTATCAGTGTGAAGCAGATCAGGAGCAGTGTGAAGCAGACCAGTATCAGTGTGAAGCAGATCAGGAGCAGCATGGAGCAAACCAGGAGCAGTGTGAAGCGGAGCAGGAGCAGTGTGAAGCAGACCAGGAGCAGTGTGAAGCGGAGCAGGAGCAGTGTGAAGCAGACCAGTATCAGTGTGAAGTGGAGCAGGAGCAGTTTGAAGCAGACCAGTATCAGTGTGAAGTGGAGCAGGAGCAGTTTGAAGCAGAACAGGAGCATCATGAAGCAGACCAGTATCAGTGTGAAGCAGACCAGGAGCAGTGTGAAGCAGACCAGTATCAGTGTGAAGCGGAGCAGGAGGTGTGTGAAACAGACCAGTATCAATGTGAAGCGGAGCAGGAGCAGTGTGAAGCAAACCAGGAGCAGTGTGAAGCAGATCAGGAGCAGCGTGAAGCAAACCAGGAGCACTGTGAAGCAGAACAGGAGCGGTGTGTAGCAGACCAGGAGCAGTGTGTAGCAGACCAGGAGCATTGTGAAGCAGACCAGTATCAGTGTGAAGCGGAGCAGGAGCAGTGTGAAGCAGACTAGGAGCAGTGTGAAGCAGACCAGGAGCAGTGTGAAGCAGACCAGGAGCAGCGTGATGCAGACCAGGAGCAGTGTGAAGCAGACCAGGAGCAGTGTGAAGCAGACCAGGAGCAGCGTGATGCAGACCAGGAGCAGTGTGAAGCAGACCAGGAGCAGCGTGAAGCAGACCAGGAGCAGTGAGAAGCAGAGCAGGAGCAGTGTGAGGCAGAGCAGGAGCAAAGTGAAGCAGAGCAGGAGCAGTGTGAAGCAGAGCAGGAGGATTGTGAAGCAGAACAGGAGCCTCATGAAGCAGACCAGGAGCAGTGTGAAGCGAAGCAGGAACAGTGTGAAGCAGAACAGGAGCATCGTGACGCAGACCTGGAGCAGTATGAAGCAGACCATTATCAGTGTGAAGCGGAGCAGGAGCAGCGTGAAGCAAACCAGGAGCAGTGTGAAGCGGACCAGGAGCAGTGTGTAGCAGACCATTATCAGTGTGAAGCGATGCAGGAGCAGTGTGAAGCAGATCAGGAGCAGCTTGAAGCAGACCAGGAGCAGCGTGAAGCAGACCAGGAGAAGTGTGAAGCAGATCAGGAGCGGTGTTAGCAGACCAGGAGCAGTGTGAAGCAGACCAGGAGTGGTGTTAGCAGACCAGGAGCAGCGTGCAGCAGACCAGGAGAAAATGAATCAGACCAGGAGCAGTGTGAAGCAGACCAGGAGTAGTGTGAAGCAGACCAGGAGCAGTGCGAAGCGGAGCAGGAGCTGTGTGAAGCAGACCAGTATCCGTGTGAAGGGGAGCAGGAGGAGTGTGAAGCAGACCAGGTGCAGTGTGAAGCAGAGCAGGAGGAGTGTGAAGCAGACCAGGAGCAGTGTGAAGCAGACCAGATGCAGTGTGAAGCAGAGCAGGAGGAGTGTGAAGCAGACCAGGAACTGTGTGAAGCGGAGCAGGAGCACTGTGAAGCAGTCCAGGAGTAGTGTGAAACAGACCAGTATCAGTGTGAAGTGGAGCAGGAGCAGTTTGAAGCAGAACAGGAGCATCATGAAGCAGACCAGTATCAGTGTGAAGCAGACCAGGAGCAGCGTGAAGCAGACCAGGAGCAGTGTGAAGCAGACCAGTATCAGTGTGAAGCAGAGCAGGAGGAGTGTGAAGCAGATCAGGAGCACCATGAAGCAGACCAGTATCAGTGTGAAGCGGAGCAGGAGGTGTGTGAAACAGACCAGTATCAATGTGAAGCGGAGCAGGAGCAGTATGAAGCAGACAAGTATCAGTGTGAAGCAGACCAGGTGCAGTGTGAAGCGGAGCAGGAGGAGTGTGAAGCAGACCAGGAACTGTGTGAAGCGGAGCAGGAGCACTGTGAAGCAGTCCAGGAGTAGTGTGAAACAGACCAGTATCAGTGTGATGCAGAGCAGGAGCAGTATGAAGCAGAACAGGAGCACCATGAAGCAGACCAGTATCAGTGTGAAGCAGACCAGGAGCAGTGTGAAGCGGAGCAGGTGCAGGGTGAAGCAGACCAGGAGCAGCGTGAAGCAGACCAGTAGCAGTGTGAAGCGGAGCAGGAGGAGTGTGAAGCAGATCAGGAGCAGCGTGAAGCGGAGCAGGTGCAGGGTGAAGCAGACCAGGAGCAGCGTGAAGCGGAGCAGGAGCAGTGTGAAGAAGACCAGGAGCAGTGTGAAGCGGAGCAGGAGCAGTGTGAAGCAGACCAGGAGCAGTGTGAAGCAGATTAGGAGCACTGTGAAGCAGAGCAGGAGCAGTGTGAAGCAGACCAGGAGCAGTGTGAAGCAGACCAGGAGCAGTGTGGAGCTGACCAGAAGCAACGTGAAGCAGACCAGGAGCAGTGTGTAGCAGACCAGGAGCAGTGTGAAGCAGACCAGGAGCAGTGTGAAGCAGACCAGGAGCAGTGTGTAGCAGACCAGGAGCAGTGTGAAGCAGACCAGGAGCAGTGTGAAGCAGATCAGGAGCAGCGTGAAGCAAACCAGGAGCACTGTGAAGCAGAGCAGGAGCGGTGTGTAGCAGACCAGGAGCATTGTGAAGCAGACCAGTATCAGTGTGAAGCGGAGCAGGAGAGTGTGAAGCAGACCAGGAGCAGTGTGTAGCAGACCAGGAGCATTGTGAAGCAGACCAGTATCAGTGTGAAGCGGAGCAGGAGCAGTGTGAAGCAGACCAATATCAGTGTGAAGTCGAGCAGGAGCAGTGTGAAGCAGAACAGGAACAGTGTGAAGTGGAGCAGGAGCAGTGTGAAGCAGACCAAAAGCAGTGTGAAACAGACCAGGAGCAGCATGAAGCAGACCAGGAGCAGCGTGCAGCAGACCAGGAGCGGTGTGAAGCAGAACAGGAGCAAATGAAGCTGACCAGGAGCAGTGTGAAGCAGACCAGGAGCAGTGTGAAGCGGAGCAGGAGCAGTGTGAAGCAGACCAGGTGCAGTGTGAAGCGGAGCAGGAGGAGTGTGAAGCAGACCAGGAACTGTGTGAAGCGGAGCAGGAGCACTGTGAAGCAGTCCAGGAGTAGTGTGAAACAGACCAGGATCAGTGTGAAGCGGAGCAGGAGCAGTATGAAGCAGAACAGGAGCACCATGAAGCAGACCAGTATCAGTGTGAAGCAGACCAGGAGCAGCGTGAAGCAGACCAGGAGCAGTGTGAAGCAGACCAGGAGCAGCGTGCAGCAGACCAGGAGCAGTGTGAAGCAGACCAGTAGCAGTGTGAAGCGGAGCAGGAGGAGTGTGAAGCAGATCAGGAGCACCATGAAGCAGACCAGTATCAGTGTGTAGCAGACCAGGAGCAAATGAAGCAGACCAGGAGCAATGTGAAGCGGAGCTGGAGCAGTGTTTAGCAGACCAGGTGCAGTGTGAAGCAGAGCAGGAGGAGTGTGAAGCAGACCAGGAACTGTGTGAAGCGGAAGAGGAGCACTGTGAAGCAGTCCAGGAGTAGTGTGAAACAGACCAGTATCAGTGTGAAGCGGAGCAGGAGCAGTGTGAAGCAGTCCAGGAGTAGTGTGAAACAGACCAGTATCAGTGTGAAGCGGAGCAGGAGCAGTGTGAAGCAGAACAGGAGCATCATGAAGCAGACCAGTATCAGTGTGAAGCAGACCAGGAGCAGCGTGAAGCAGACCAGTAGCAGTGTGAAGCGGAGCAGGAGGAGTGTGAAGCAGATCAGGAGCAGCGTGAAGCGGAGCAGGTGCAGGGTGAAGCAGACCAGGAGCAGCGTGAAGCGGAGCAGGAGCAGTGTGAAGAAGACCAGGAGCAGTGTGAAGCGGAGCAGGAGCAGTGTGAAGAAGACCAGGAGCAGTGTGAAGCAGATTAGGAGCAGTGTGAAGCAGACCAGGAGCAGCTTGAAGCAGACCAGGAGCAGTGTGTAGCAGACCAGGAGCAGTGTGAAGCAGACCAGGGGCATCATGAAGCAGACCAGTATCAATGTGAAGCGGAGCAGGAGCAGTGTGAAGCAAACCAGGAGCAGTGTGAAGCAGATCAGGAGCAGCGTGAAGCAAACCAGGAGCACTGTGAAGCAGAACAGGAGCGGTGTGTAGCAGACCAGGAGCAGTGTGTAGCAGACCAGGAGCATTGTGAAGCAGACCAGTATCAGTGTGAAGCGGAGCAGGAGCAGTGTGAAGCAGACCAATATCAGTGTGAAGTCGAGCAGGAGCAGTGTGAAGCAGACCAGGAGCAGCGTGATGCAGACCAGGAGCAGTGTGAAGCAGACCAGGAGCAGCGTGAAGCAGACCAGGAGCAGTGAGAAGCAGAGCAGGAGCAGTGTGAGGCAGAGCAGGAGCAAAGTGAAGCAGAGCAGGAGCAGTGTGAAGCAGAGCAGGAGGACTGTGAAGCAGAACAGGAGCCTCATGAAGCAGACCAGGAGCAGTGTGAAGCGAAGCAGGAACAGTGTGAAGCAGAACAGGAGCATCGTGACGCAGACCTGGAGCAGTATGAAGCAGACCATTATCAGTGTGAAGCGGAGCAGGAGCAGCGTGAAGCAAACCAGGAGCAGTGTGAAGCGGACCAGGAGCAGTGTGTAGCAGACCATTATCAGTGTGAAGCGATGCAGGAGCAGTGTGAAGCAGATCAGGAGCAGCTTGAAGCAGACCAGGAGCAGCGTGAAGCAGACCAGGAGAAGTGTGAAGCAGATCAGGAGCGGTGTTAGCAGACCAGGAGCAGTGTGAAGCAGACCAGGAGTGGTGTTAGCAGACCAGGAGCAGCGTGCAGCAGACCAGGAGAAAATGAATCAGACCAGGAGCAGTGTGAAGCAGACCAGGAGTAGCGTGAAGCAGACCAGGAGCAGTGTGAAGCAGACCAGGAGCAGTGCGAAGCGGAGCAGGAGCTGTGTGAAGCAGACCAGTATCCGTGTGAAGGGGAGCAGGAGGAGTGTGAAGCAGACCAGGTGCAGTGTGAAGCAGAGCAGGAGGAGTGTGAAGCAGACCAGGAGCAGTGTGAAGCAGACCAGATGCAGTGTGAAGCAGAGCAGGAGGAGTGTGAAGCAGACCAGGAACTGTGTGAAGCGGAGCAGGAGCACTGTGAAGCAGTCCAGGAGTAGTGTGAAACAGACCAGTATCAGTGTGAAGCGGAGCAGGAGCAGTTTGAAGCAGAACAGGAGCATCATGAAGCAGACCAGTATCAGTGTGAAGCAGACCAGGAGCAGCGTGAAGCAGACCAGGAGCAGTGTGAAGCAGACCAGTATCAGTGTGAAGCAGAGCAGGAGGAGTGTGAAGCAGATCAGGAGCACCATGAAGCAGACCAGTATCAGTGTGAAGCGGAGCAGGAGGTGTGTGAAACAGACCAGTATCAATGTGAAGCGGAGCAGGAGCAGTATGAAGCCGACCAAAAGCAGTGTGAAGCAGAACAGGAGCAGCGTGAAGCAGACCAGGAGCAGTGTGAAGCAGACCAGGAGCAGTGTGAAGCAGACCAGGAGCAGCGTGAAGCAGACCAGGAGCAGTGTGAAGCAGACCAGTATCAGTGTGAAGCAGACCAGGAGCAGCGTGAAGCAGACCAGTAGCAGTGTGAAGCGGAGCAGGAGGAGTGTGAAGCAGATCAGGAGCACCATGAAGCAGACCAGTATCAGTGTGTAGCAGACCAGGAGCAAATGAAGCAGACCAGGAGCAATGTGAAGCGGAGCTGGAGCAGTGTTTAGCAGACCAGGTGCAGTGTGAAGCAGAGCAGGAGGAGTGTGAAGCAGACCAGGAACTGTGTGAAGCGGAAGAGGAGCACTGTGAAGCAGACCAGGAGCAGTGTGAAGCAGACCAGTATCAGTGTGAAGCAGACCAGGAGCAGCGTGAAGCAGACCAGTAGCAGTGTGAAGCGGAGCAGGAGGAGTGTGAAGCAGATCAGGAGCACCATGAAGCAGACCAGTATCAGTGTGTAGCAGACCAGGAGCAAATGAAGCAGACCAGGAGCAATGTGAAGCGGAGCTGGAGCAGTGTTTAGCAGACCAGGTGCAGTGTGAAGCAGAGCAGGAGGAGTGTGAAGCAGACCAGGAACTTTGTGAAGCGGAAGAGGAGCACTGTGAAGCAGTCCAGGAGTAGTGTGAAACAGACTAGTATCAGTGTGAAGCGGAGCAGGAGCAGTGTGAAGCAGAACAGGAGCATCATGAAGCAGACCAGTATCAGTGTGAAGCAGACCAGTATCAGTGTGAAGCAGACCAGGAGCAGCGTGAAGCAGACCAGTAGCAGTGTGAAGCGGAGCAGGAGGAGTGTGAAGCAGATCAGGAGCAGCGTGAAGCGGAGCAGGTGCAGGGTGAAGCAGACCAGGAGCAGCGTGAAGCGGAGCAGGAGCAGTGTGAAGAAGACCAGGAGCAGTGTGAAGCAGATTAGGAGCAGTGTGAAGCAGACCAGGAGCAGCTTGAAGCAGACCAGGAGCAGTGTGTAGCAGACCAGGAGCAGTGTGAAGCAGACCAGGGGCATCATGAAGCAGACCAGTATCAATGTGAAGCGGAGCAGGAGCAGTGTGAAGCAAACCAGGAGCAGTGTGAAGCAGATCAGGAGCAGCGTGAAGCAAACCAGGAGCACTGTGAAGCAGAACAGGAGCGGTGTGTAGCAGACCAGGAGCAGTGTGTAGCAGACCAGGAGCATTGTGAAGCAGACCAGTATCAGTGTGAAGCGGAGCAGGAGCAGTGTGAAGCAGACCAATATCAGTGTGAAGTCGAGCAGGAGCAGTGTGAAGCAGACCAGGAGCAGCGTGATGCAGACCAGGAGCAGTGTGAAGCAGACCAGGAGCAGCGTGAAGCAGACCAGGAGCAGTGAGAAGCAGAGCAGGAGCAGTGTGAGGCAGAGCAGGAGCAAAGTGAAGCAGAGCAGGAGCAGTGTGAAGCAGAGCAGGAGGATTGTGAAGCAGAACAGGAGCCTCATGAAGCAGACCAGGAGCAGTGTGAAGCGAAGCAGGAACAGTGTGAAGCAGAACAGGAGCATCGTGACGCAGACCTGGAGCAGTATGAAGCAGACCATTATCAGTGTGAAGCGGAGCAGGAGCAGCGTGAAGCAAACCAGGAGCAGTGTGAAGCGGACCAGGAGCAGTGTGTAGCAGAACATTATCAGTGTGAAGCGATGCAGGAGCAGTGTGAAGCAGATCAGGAGCAGCTTGAAGCAGACCAGGAGCAGCGTGAAGCAGACCAGGAGAAGTGTGAAGCAGATCAGGAGCGGTGTTAGCAGACCAGGAGCAGTGTGAAGCAGACCAGGAGTGGTGTTAGCAGACCAGGAGCAGCGTGCAGCAGACCAGGAGAAAATGAATCAGACCAGGAGCAGTGTGAAGCAGACCAGGAGTAGCGTGAAGCAGACCAGGAGCAGTGCGAAGCGGAGCAGGAGCTGTGTGAAGCAGACCAGTATCCGTGTGAAGGGGAGCAGGAGGAGTGTGAAGCAGACCAGGTGCAGTGTGAAGCAGAGCAGGAGGAGTGTGAAGCAGACCAGGAGCAGTGTGAAGCAGACCAGATGCAGTGTGAAGCAGAGCAGGAGGAGTGTGAAGCAGACCAGGAACTGTGTGAAGCGGAGCAGGAGCACTGTGAAGCAGTCCAGGAGTAGTGTGAAACAGACCAGTAGCAGTGTGAAGCGGAGCAGGAGCAGTTTGAAGCAGAACAGGAGCATCATGAAGCAGACCAGTATCAGTGTGAAGCAGACCAGGAGCAGCGTGAAGCAGACCAGGAGCAGTGTGAAGCAGACCAGTATCAGTGTGAAGCAGAGCAGGAGGAGTGTGAAGCAGATCAGGAGCACCATGAAGCAGACCAGTATCAGTGTGAAGCGGAGCAGGAGGTGTGTGAAACAGACCAGTATCAATGTGAAGCGGAGCAGGAGCAGTATGAAGCCGACCAAAAGCAGCGTGAAGCAGACCAGGAGCAGTGTGAAGCAGACCAGTATCAGTGTGAAGCGGAGCAGGAGGTGTGTGAAACAGACCAGTATCAATGTGAAGCGGAGCAGGAGCAGTGTGAAGCAGACCAGGAGCAGTGTGAAGCGGACCAGGAACAGTATGAAGCAGAACAGGAGCAGTGTGAAGCAGACCAGGTGCAGTGTGAAGCGGAGCAGGAGGAGTGTGAAGCAGACCAGGAACTGTGTGAAGCGGAGCAGGAGCACTGTGAAGCAGTCCAGGAGTAGTGTGAAACAGACCAGGATCAGTGTGAAGCAGAGCAGGAGCAGTATGAAGCAGAACAGGAGCACCATGAAGCAGACCAGTATCAGTGTGAAGCAGACCAGGAGCAGTGTGAAGCGGAGCAGGTGCAGGGTGAAGCAGACCAGGAGCAGCGTGAAGCAGACCAGTAGCAGTGTGAAGCGGAGCAGGAGGAGTGTGAAGCAGATCAGGAGCAGCGTGAAGCGGAGCAGGTGCAGGGTGAAGCAGACCAGGAGCAGCGTGAAGCGGAGCAGGAGCAGTGTGAAGAAGACCAGGAGCAGTGTGAAGCGGAGCAGGAGCAGTGTGAAGCAGACCAGGAGCAGTGTGAAGCAGACCAGGAGCAGTGTGGAGCTGACCAGAAGCAACGTGAAGCAGACTAGGAGCAGTGTGAAGCAAACCAGGAGCATTGTGAAGCAGACCAGTATCAGTGTGAAGCGGAGCAGGAGAGTGTGAAGCAGACCAGGAGCAGTGTGTAGCAGACCAGGAGCATTGTGAAGCAGACCAGTATCAGTGTGAAGCGGAGCAGGAGCAGTGTGAAGCAGACCAATATCAGTGTGAAGTCGAGCAGGAGCAGTGTGAAGCAGACCAAAAGCAGTGTGAAACAGACCAGGAGCAGCGTGAAGCAGACCAGGAGCAGCGTGCAGCAGACCAGCAGCGGTGTGAAGCAGAACAGGAGCAAATGAAGCTGACCAGGAGCAGTGTGAAGCAGACCAGGAGCAGTGTGAAGCGGAGCAGGAGCAGTGTGAAGCAGACCAGGTGCAGTGTGAAGCGGAGCAGGAGCAGTGTGAAGCAGACCAGGAACTGTGTGAAGCAGAGCAGGAGCACTGTGAAGCAGTCCAGGAGTAGTGTGAAACAGACCAGGATCAGTGTGAAGCGGAGCAGGAGCAGTATGAAGCAGAACAGGAGCACCATGAAGCAGACCAGTATCAGTGTGAAGCAGACCAGGAGCAGCGTGAAGCAGACCAGGAGCAGTGTGAAGCAGACCAGGAGCAGCGTGCAGCAGACCAGGAGCAGTGTGAAGCAGACCAGGAGCAGCGTGAAGCAGACCAGGAGCAGTGTGAAGCAGACCAGTAGCAGTGTGAAGCGGAGCAGGAGGAGTGTGAAGCAGATCAGGAGCACCATGAAGCAGACCAGTATCAGTGTGTAGCAGACCAGGAGCAAATGAAGCAGACCAGGAGCAATGTGAAGCGGAGCTGGAGCAGTGTTTAGCAGACCAGGTGCAGTGTGAAGCAGAGCAGGAGGAGTGTGAAGCAGACCAGGAACTGTGTGAAGCAGAAGAGGAGCACTGTGAAGCAGTCCAGGAGTAGTGTGAAACAGACCAGTATCAGTGTGAAGCAGAACAGGAGCATCATGAAGCAGAACAGGAGCATCATGAAGCAGACCAGGAGCAGCGTGAAGCAGACCAGTATCAGTGTGAAGCAGACCAGGAGCAGCGTGAAGCAGACCAGTAGCAGTGTGAAGCGGAGCAGGAGGAGTGTGAAGCAGATCAGGAGCAGCGTGAAGCGGAGCAGGTGCAGGGTGAAGCAGACCAGGAGCAGCGTGAAGCGGAGCAGGAGCAGTGTGAAGAAGACCAGGAGCAGTGTGAAGCGGAGCAGGAGCAGTGTGAAGCAGACCAGGAGCAGTGTGAAGCAGATTAGGAGCAGTGTGAAGCAGACCAGGAGCAGCTTGAAGCAGACCAGGAGCAGTGTGTAGCAGACCAGGAGCAGTGTGAAGCAGACCAGGGGCATCATGAAGCAGACCAGTATCAATGTGAAGCGGAGCAGGAGCAGTGTGAAGCAAACCAGGAGCAGTGTGAAGCAGATCAGGAGCAGCGTGAAGCAAACCAGGAGCACTGTGAAGCAGAACAGGAGCGGTGTGTAGCAGACCAGGAGCAGTGTGTAGCAGACCAGGAGCATTGTGAAGCAGACCAGTATCAGTGTGAAGCGGAGCAGGAGCAGTGTGAAGCAGACCAATATCAGTGTGAAGTCGAGCAGGAGCAGTGTGAAGCAGAACAGGAACAGTGTGAAGTGGAGCTGGAGCAGTGTGAAGCAGACCAAAAGCAGTGTGAAACAGACCAGGAGCAGCGTGCAGCAGACCAGGAGCGGTGTGAAGCAGAACAGGAGCAAATGAAGCTGACCAGGAGCAGTGTGAAGCAGACCAGGAGCAGTGTGAAGCGGAGCATGAGCAGTGTGAAGCAGACCAGGAGCAGTGTGAAGCGGACCAGGAACAGTATGAAGCAGAACAGGAGCAGTGTGAAGCAGACCAGGTGCAGTGTGAAGCGGAGCAGGAGGAACGTGAAGCAGACCAGGAACTGTGTGAAGCGGAGCAGGAGCACTGTGAAGCAGTCCAGGAGTAGTGTGAAACAGACCAGGATCAGTGTGAAGCGGAGCAGGAGCAGTATGAAGCAGAACAGGAGCACCATGAAGCAGACCAGTATCAGTGTGAAGCAGACCAGGAGCAGTGTGAAGCAGAACAGGAGCAGTGTGAAGCAGACCAATATCAGTGTGAAGCAGACCAGGAGCAGCGTGAAGCAGACCAGTAGCAGTGTGAAGCAGAGCAGGAGCAGTGTGAAGCAGACCAGGAGCACCATGAAGCAGACCAGTATCAGTGTGAAGCGGAGCATGAGCAGTGTGAAGCAGACCAGGAGCAGTGTGAAGCGGACCAGGAACAGTATGAAGCAGAACAGGAGCAGTGTGAAGCAGACCAGGTGCAGTGTGAAGCGGAGCAGGAGGAACGTGAAGCAGACCAGGAACTGTGTGAAGCGGAGCAGGAGCACTGTGAAGCAGTCCAGGAGTAGTGTGAAACAGACCAGGATCAGTGTGAAGCGGAGCAGGAGCAGTGTGAAGCAGAACAGGAGCACCATGAAGCAGACCAATATCAGTGTGAAGCAGACCAGGAGCAGCGTGAAGCAGAACAGGAGCAGTGTGAAGCAGACCAATATCAGTGTGAAGCAGACCAGGAGCAGCGTGAAGCAGACCAGTAGCAGTGTGAAGCGGAGCAGGAGGAGTGTGAAGCAGATCAGGAGCACCATGAAGCAGACCAGTATCAGTGTGAAGCAGAGCAGGAGCAGTGTGAAGCAGAACAGGAGCACCATGAAGCAGACCAGTATCAGTGTGAAGCGGAGCAGGAGCAGCGTGAAGCAAACCAGGAGCAGTGTGAAGCGGACCAGGAGCGATGTGTAGCAGACCAGGAGCAGAGTGAAGCAGAGCAGGAGGAGTGTGAAGCGGAGCAGGAGCAGTGTGAAGCGGAGCAGGAGCAGTGTGTAGCAGAGCAGGAGCAGTGTGAAGCGGAGCAGGAGCAAATGAAGCAGACCAGGAGCAGTCTGAAGCAGACCAGGAGTTGCATGAAGCAGACCAGGAGCAGTGTGAAGCAGACCAGGAGCAGCGTGCAGCAGACCAGGAGCAGTGTGAAGCTGACCAGTAGCAGTGTGAAGCGGAGCAGGAGGAGTGTGAAGCAGATCAGGAGCACCATGAAGCAGACCAGTATCAGTGTGTAGCAGACCAGGAGCAAATGAAGCAGACCAGGAGCAATGTGAAGCGGAGCTGGAGCAGTGTTTAGCAGACCAGGAGCAGTGTGAAGCGGAGCAGGAGCAGTGTGAAGCAGACCAGGAGCAGTGTGAAGCAGACCAGGAGCAGTGTGAAGCGGACCAGGAGCAGTGTGAAGCGGAGCAGGAGCAGTGTGAAGCAGACCAGGAGCAGTGTGAAGCGGAGCAGGAGCAGTGTGAAGCAGACCAGGAGCAGTGTGAAGCGGACCAGGAACAGTATGAAGCAGAAAAGGAGCAGTGTGAAGCAGACCAGGAACTGTGTGAAGCGGAGCAGGAGCACTGTGAAGCAGTCCAGGAGTAGTGTGAAACAGACCAGGATCAGTGTGAAGCGGAGCAGGAGCAGTATGAAGCAGAACAGGAGCACCATGAAGCAGACCAATATCAGTGTGAAGCAGACCAGGAGCAGCGTGAAGCAGAACAGGAGCAGTGTGAAGCAGACCAATATCAGTGTGAAGCAGACCAGGAGCAGCGTGAAGCAGACCAGTAGCAGTGTGAAGCGGAGCAGGAGGAGTGTGAAGCAGATCAGGAGCACCATGAAGCAGACCAGTATCAGTGTGAAGCAGAGCAGGAGCAGTGTGAGGCAGAACAGGAGCACCATGAAGCAGACCAGTATCAGTGTGAAGCGGAGCAGGAGCAGCGTGAAGCAAACCAGGAGCAGTGTGAAGCGGACCAGGAGCGATGTGTAGCAGACCAGGAGCAGAGTGAAGCAGAGCAGGAGGAGTGTGAAGCGGAGCAGGAGCAGTGTGAAGCGGAGCAGGAGCAGTGTGTAGCAGAGCAGGAGCAGTGTGAAGCGGAGCAGGAGCAAATGAAGCAGACCAGGAGCAGTCTGAAGCAGACCAGGAGTTGCATGAAGCAGACCAGGAGCAGTGTGAAGCAGACCAGTATCCGTGTGAAGTGGAGCAGGAGGAGTGTGAAGCAGACCAGGAGCAGTGTGAAGCAGACCAGGAGCAGTGTGAAGCAGACCAGGAGCAGTGTGAAGCGGAGCAGGAGCAAATGAAGCAGACCAGGAGCAGTCTGAAGCAGACCAGGAGTTGCATGAAGCAGACCAGTATCAGTGTGAAGCAGACCAGGAGCAGTGTGAAGCAGTGCAGGAGCAGTGTGAAGCGGAGCAGAAGCTGTGTGAAGCAGACCAGGAGCAACGTGAAGCAGACCAAGAGCAGTGTGTAGCAGACCAGGAGGAGTGTGAAGCGGAGCAGGAGCAGTGTGTAGCAGACCAGGAGCAAATGAAGCAGACCAGGAGCAGTGTGTAGCAGACCAGGAGCAAATGAAGCAGACCAGGAGCAGTGTGAAGCGGAGCAGGAGCAGTGTTTAGCAGACCAGGAGCAGTGTGAAACAGACCAGTAGCAGTGTGAAGCGGAGCAGGAGGAGTGTGAAGCAGATCAGGAGCAGCGTGAAGCGGAGCAGGAGCAGGGTGAAGCAGACCAGGAGCAGCGTGAAGCGGAGCAGGAGCAGTGTGAAGCGGAGCAGGAGCAGTGTGAAGCAGACCAGGAGCAGTGTGAAGCAGAGCAGGAGCAGTGTGAAGCAGACCAGGAGCAGTGTGAAGCAGACCAGGAGCAGTGTGAAGCAGACCAGGAGCAGTGTGGAGCTGACCAGAAGCAGCGTGAAGCAGACTAGGAGCAGTGTGAAGCAGACCAGGAGCAGTGTGAAGCAGACCAGGAGCAGCTTGAAGCAGACCAGGAGCAGTGTGAAGCAGACCAGGGGCATCATGAAGCAGACCAGTATCAATGTGAAGCGGAGCAGGAGCAGTGTGAAGCAAACCAGGAGCAGTGTGAAGCAGATCAGGAGCAGCGTGAAGCAAACCAGGAGCACTGTGAAGCAGAACAGGAGCGGTGTGTAGCAGACCAGGAGCATTGTGAAGCAGACCAGTATCAGTGTGAAGCGGAGCAGGAGAGTGTGAAGCAGACCAGGAGCAGTGTGAAGCAGACCAGTATCAGTGTGAAGCGGAGCAGGAGAGTGTGAAGCAGACCAGGAGCAGTGTGAAGCAGACCAGTATCAGTGTGAAGCGGAGCAGGAGCAGTGTGAAGCAGACCAATATCAGTGTGAAGTCGAGCAGGAGCAGTGTGAAGCAGAACAGGAACAGTGTGAAGTGGAGCAGGAGCAGTGTGAAGCAGACCAAAAGCAGTGTGAAGCAGACCAGGAGCAGCATGAAGCAGACCAGGAGCAGCGTGCAGCAGACCAGGAGCGGTGTGAAGCAGAACAGGAGCAAATGAAGCTGACCAGGAGCAGTGTGAAGCAGACCAGGAGCAGTGTGAAGCGGAGCAGGAGCAGTGTGAAGCAGACCAGGAGCAGTGTGAAGCGGACCAGGAACAGTATGAAGCAGACCAGGAACTGTGTGAAGCGGAGCAGGAGCACTGTGAAGCAGTCCAGGAGTAGTGTGAAACAGACCAGGATCAGTGTGAAGCGGAGCAGGAGCAGTATGAAGCAGAACAGGAGCATCATGAAGCAGACCAGTATTAGTGTGAAGCAGACCAGGAGCAGCGTGAAGCAGACCAGGAGCAGTGTGAAGCAGACCAGTAGCAGTGTGAAGCGGAGCAGGAGGAGTGTGAAGCAGAGCAGGAGCACCATGAAGCAGACCAGTATCAGTGTGAAGCGGAGCAGGAGCAGCGGGAAGCAAACCAGGAGCAGTGTGAAGCAGAACAGGAGCATCATGAAGCAGACCAGTATCAGTGTGAAGCAGAGCAGGAGCAGTGTGAAGCAGAACAGGAGCAGTGTGAAGCAGACCAGGAGCAGTGTGAAGCAGAGCAGTAGCAGTGTGAAGCGGAGCAGGAGGAGTGTGAAGCAGATCAGGAGCAGTGTGAAGCGGAGCAGGAGCAGTGTGAAGCAGACCAGGTGCAGTGTGATGCAGACCAGGAGCAGCGTGAAGCAGACCAGGAGCAATGTGAAGCAGACCAGTATCAGTGTGAAGTGGAGCAGGAGCATCATGAAGCAGACCAAGAGCAGTGTGTAGCAGACAAGGAGCAAATGAAGCAGACCAGGAACTGTGTGAAGCGGAAGAGGAGCACTGTGAAGCAGTCCAGGAGTAGTGTGAAACAGACCAGTATCAGTGTGAAGCGGAGCAGGAGCAGTGTGAAGCAGAACAGGAGCACCATGAAGCAGACCATTATCAGTGTGAAGCAGAACAGGAGCACCATGAAGCAGACCAGTATCAGTGTGAAGCAGACCAGGAGCAGCGTGAAGCAGACCAGGAGCAGTGTGAAGGAGACCAGTAGCAGTGTGAAGCGGAGCAGGCGTGTGAAGCAGACCAGGAGCAGCGTGAAGCGGAGCAGGAGCAGTGTGAAGAAGACCAGGAGCAGTGTGAAGCAGACCAGGAGCAGTGTGAAGCGGAGCAGGAGCAGTGTGAAGCAGACCAGGAGCAGTGTGAAGCGGACCAGGAACAGTATGAAGCAGAAAAGGAGCAGTGTGAAGCAGACCAGGTGCAGTGTGAAGCGGAGCAGGAGGAACGTGAAGCAGACCAGGAACTGTGTGAAGCGGAGCAGGAGCACTGTGAAGCAGTCCAGGAGTAGTGTGAAACAGACCAGGATCAGTGTGAAGCGGAGCAGGAGCAGTATGAAGCAGAACAGGAGCACCATGAAGCAGACCAATATCAGTGTGAAGCAGACCAGGAGCAGCGTGAAGCAGAACAGGAGCAGTGTGAAGCAGACCAATATCAGTGTGAAGCAGACCAGGAGCAGCGTGAAGCAGACCAGTAGCAGTGTGAAGCGGAGCAGGAGGAGTGTGAAGCAGATCAGGAGCACCATGAAGCAGACCAGTATCAGTGTGAAGCAGAGCAGGAGCAGTGTGAGGCAGAACAGGAGCACCATGAAGCAGACCAGTATCAGTGTGAAGCGGAGCAGGAGCAGCGTGAAGCAAACCAGGAGCAGTGTGAAGCGGACCAGGAGCGATGTGTAGCAGACCAGGAGCAGAGTGAAGCAGAGCAGGAGGAGTGTGAAGCGGAGCAGGAGCAGTGTGTAGCAGAGCAGGAGCAGTGTGAAGCGGAGCAGGAGCAAATGAAGCAGACCAGGAGCAGTCTGAAGCAGACCAGGAGTTGCATGAAGCAGACCAGGAGCAGTGTGAAGCAGACCAGGAGCAGTGTGAAGCAGTGCAGGAGCAGTGTGAAGCGGAGCAGAAGCTGTGTGAAGCAGACCAGGAGCAACGTGAAGCAGACCAAGAGCAGTGTGTAGCAGACCAGGAGGAGTGTGAAGCGGAGCAGGAGCAGTGTGTAGCAGACCAGGAGCAAATGAAGCAGACCAGGAGCAGTGTGAAGCAGACCAGGAGCAGTGTGAAGCGGAGCAGGAGCAGTGTTTAGCAGACCAGGAGCAGTGTGAAACAGACCAGTAGCAGTGTGAAGCGGAGCAGGAGGAGTGTGAAGCAGATCAGGAGCAGCGTGAAGCGGAGCAGGAGCAGGGTGAAGCAGACCAGGAGCAGCGTGAAGCGGAGCAGGAGCAGTGTGAAGCGGAGCAGGAGCAGTGTGAAGCAGACCAGGAGCAGTGTGAAGCAGAGCAGGAGCAGTGTGAAGCAGACCAGGAGCAGTGTGAAGCAGACCAGGAGCAGTGTGAAGCAGACCAGGAGCAGTGTGGAGCTGACCAGAAGCAGCGTGAAGCAGACTAGGAGCAGTGTGAAGCAGACCAGGAGCAGTGTGAAGCAGACCAGGAGCAGCTTGAAGCAGACCAGGAGCAGTGTGAAGCAGACCAGGGGCATCATGAAGCAGACCAGTATCAATGTGAAGCGGAGCAGGAGCAGTGTGAAGCAAACCAGGAGCAGTGTGAAGCAGATCAGGAGCAGCGTGAAGCAAACCAGGAGCACTGTGAAGCAGAACTGGAGCGGTGTGTAGCAGACCAGGAGCATTGTGAAGCAGACCAGTATCAGTGTGAAGCGGAGCAGGAGAGTGTGAAGCAGACCAGGAGCAGTGTGAAGCAGACCAGTATCAGTGTGAAGCGGAGCAGGAGCAGTGTGAAGCAGACCAATATCAGTGTGAAGTCGAGCAGGAGCAGTGTGAAGCAGAACAGGAACAGTGTGAAGTGGAGCAGGAGCAGTGTGAAGCAGACCAAAAGCAGTGTGAAGCAGACCAGGAGCAGCATGAAGCAGACCAGGAGCAGCGTGCAGCAGACCAGGAGCGGTGTGAAGCGGAGCAGGAGCAGTGTGAAGCAGACCAGGAGCAGTGTGAAGCGGACCAGGAACAGTATGAAGCAGACCAGGAACTGTGTGAAGCGGAGCAGGAGCACTGTGAAGCAGTCCAGGAGTAGTGTGAAACAGACCAGGATCAGTGTGAAGCGGAGCAGGAGCAGTATGAAGCAGAACAGGAGCATCATGAAGCAGACCAGTATTAGTGTGAAGCAGACCAGGAGCAGCGTGAAGCAGACCAGGAGCAGTGTGAAGCAGACCAGTAGCAGTGTGAAGCGGAGCAGGAGGAGTGTGAAGCAGACCAGGAGCAGTGTGAAACAGACCAGTATCAGTGTGAAGCAGAGCAGGAGCAGTGTGAAGCAGACCAGGAGCAGTGTGAAACAGACCAGTATCAGTGTGAAGCAGACCAGGAGCAGTGTGAAGCAGACCAGGAGCAGTGTGAAGCAGAGCAGTAGCAGTGTGAAGCGGAGCAGGAGGAGTGTGAAGCGGAGCAGGAGCACCATGAAGCAGACCAGTATCAGTGTGAAGCAGACCAGGAGCAGTGTGAAGCTGACCAGGAGCAGTGTGAAGCACACCAGGAGCAGCGTGAAGCGGAGCAGGAGCAGTGTGTAGCAGACCAGGAGCAGTGTGAAGCGGACCAGGAGCGGTGTGTAGCAGACAAGGAGCAAATGAAGCAGACCAGGAGCAGTGTGAAGCAGACCTGGAGCAGTGTGTAGCAGACCAGGAGCAAATGAAGCAGACCAGGAACTCAGTGAAGCGGAGCAGGAGCGGTGTGAAGCAGAACAGGAGCAAATGAAGCTGACCAGGAGCAGTGTGAAGCAGACCAGGAGCAGTGTGAAGCGGAGCAGGCGTGTGAAGCAGACCAGGAGCAGCGTGAAGCGGAGCAGGAGCAGTGTGAAGAAGACCAGGAGCTTTGTGAAGCAGACCAGGAGCAGTGTGAAGCAGACCAGGAGCAGTGTGAAGCAGACCAGGAGCAGTGTGAAGCAAACCAGGAGCAGCGTGATGCAGACCAGGAGCAGCGTGATGCAGTCCGGGAGCAGTGTGAAGCCAACTGAGAGCAGTGTGAAGCAGATGAGGATCTCTGTGAAGCAGACCAGGAGCAGTGTGAACCAGACCAGGAGCGGTGTGAAGCAGACCGAGAGCAGTGCTAAGCAGATTAGGAGCAGCATGAGCAGACCAGGAGCAGTGTGAAGCAGACCAGGAGCAGTGTGAAGCAGACCAGGAGCAGTGTGGAGCTGACCAGAAGCAACGTGAAGCAGACCAGGAGCAGTGTGAAGCAAACCAGGAGCAGCGTGATGCAGACCAGGAACAGCGTGAAGCAGACAGGAGCAGTGTGAAGCAGACGAGGCTCACTGCAAAACAGACCAGGAGCAGTGTGAATCAGACCAGGAGCAGTGTGAAGCAGACCAGGAGCAGTGTGAAGCAGACCAGGAGCAGTGTGAAGCAGACCCGGAGGACCATGAAGCAGAACAGGAGCAGTCTGAAGCAGACCAGGAGCAGTGTGAAGCGGAGCAGGTAGAGTGTGAATCAGAACAGGAGCAGTGTGAAGCGGAGCAGGAGCAGTGTGAAGCAGACCAGGAGCAGCATGAAGCGGAGCAGGAACAGTGTGAAGCAGAACAGGAGCCTCATGAAGCAGACCAGGAGCAGTGTGAAGCAGACCCGTATCAGTGTGAAGCAGAGCAGGAGCAGTGTGAAGCAGACCAGGAGCAGTGTGAAGCGGAGCAGGAGCAGTGTGAAGCAGACCAGGAGCGGTGTGTAGCAAACCAGGAGCAGTGTGAAGCAGACAAGGAGCAGTGTGAAGCAGACCAGGAGCAGTGTGAAGCGGAGCAGGAGCAGTGTGAACCGGAGTAGGTAGAGTGTGATTCAGACCAGGAGCAGTGTGAAGCGGAGCAGGAGCAGTGTGAAGCGGAGCAGGAACAGTGTGAAGCAGACCAGGAGCAGTGTGAAGCAGACGAGGCTCACTGCAAAACGGACCAGGAGCAGTGTGAAGCAGACCCGTATCAGTGTGAAGCAGAGCAGGAGCAGTGTGATGCAGACCAGGAGCTCTGTGAAGCAGACCAGGAAAAGTGTGAAGCAGACCAGGAGCAGAGTGAAGCGGAGCAGGAGCATCGTGAAGCAGACCGAGGGCAGTGTGAAGCAGATGAGGATCTCTTTGAAGCAGAGTGGGAGCAGTGTGAAGCAGATGAGGCTCACTGCAAAACAGACCAGGAGCAGTGTGAAGCAGACCAGGAGCAGCGTGAAGCAGACCAGGAGCAGTGTGAAGCAGACCAGGAGCAGCGTGAAGCAGACCAGGAGCTGTGTGAAGCAGAGCAGGAGCAGTGAGAAGCAGAGCAGGAGCAGTTTGAAGCAGAGCAGGAGCAGTGTGAGGCAGAGCAGGAGCAGTGTGAAGCAGAGCAGGAGCAGTGTGAGGCAGAGCAGGAGCAAAGTGAAGCAGAGCAGGAGCAGTGTGAGGCAGAGCAGGAGCAAAGTGAAGCAGAGCAGGAGCAGTGTGAAGCAGAGCAGGAGGACTGTGAAGCAGAACAGGAGCCTCATGAAGCAGACCAGGAGCAGTGTGAAGCGAAGCAGGAACAGTGTGAAGCAGAACAGGAGCATCGTGACGCAGACCTGGAGCAGTATGAAGCAGACCATTATCAGTGTGAAGCGGAGCAGGAGCAGCGTGAAGCAAACCAGGAGCAGTGTGAAGCGGACCAGGAGCAGTGTGTAGCAGACCAGGAGCAGTGTGAAGCAGTGCAGGAACAGTGTGAAGCAGATCAGGAGCAGCTTGAAGCAGACCAGGAGCAGCGTGAAGCAGACCAGGAGCGGTGTTAGCAGACCAGGAGCAGTGTGTAGCAGACCAGGAGCAGTGTGAAGTGGAGCAGGAGCAGTGTGAAGCAGAACTGGAGCAGCGTGAAGCAGACCAGGAGCGGTGTTAGCAGACCAGGAACAGTGTGAAGCAGAGCAGGAGCGGTGTTAGCAGACCAGGAGCAGCGTGCAGCAGACCAAGAGCAAATGAATCAGACCAGGAGCAGTGTGAAGCAGACCAGGAGTAGCGTGAAGCAGACCAGGAGCAGTAGGAAGCAGACCAGTATCCGTGTGAAGTGGAGCAGGAGGAGTGTGAAGCAGACCAGTATCCGTGTGAAGGGGAGCAGGAGGAGTGTGAAGCAGACCAGGAGCAGTGTGAAGCGGAGCAGGAGGAGTGTGAAGCAGACCAGGAGCAGCGTGAAGCAGAGCAGGAGGAGTGTGAAGCAGACCATGAACTGTGTGAAGCGGAGCAGGAGCACTGTGAAGCAGTCCAGGAGTAGTGTGAAAAAGACCAGTATCAGTGTGAAGCAGAGCAGGAGCAGTGTGAAGCAGAACAGGAGCACCATGAAGCAGACCAATATCAGCGTGAAGCGGAGCAGGAGGAGTGTGAAGCAGAACAGGAGCACCATGAAGCAGACCAGTATCAATGTGAAAAGGAGCAGGAGCAGTATGAAGCAGAACAGGAGCAGTATGAAGCAGAACAGGAGCAGTGTGAAGCAGACCAGGAGCAGCGTGAAGCAGACCAGGAGCGGCGTGAAGCAGACCAGGAGCGGCGTGAAGCAGACCAGGAGCAGCGTGAAGCAGACCAGGAGCAGTGTGTAGCAGACCAGGAGCAGTGTGAAGCAGACCAGGAGCAGTGTGTAGCAGACAAGGAGCAAATGAAGCAGATCAGGAGCAGTGTGAAGCAGACCAGGAGAAGCGTGAAGCGGAGCAGGAGCAGTGTGAAGAAGACCAGGAGCAGTGTGAAGCAGACCAGGAGCAGTGTGAAGCAGGGCAGGAGCAGTGTGAAGCAGACCAGGAGCGGTGTGTAGCAAACCAGGAGCAGTGTGAAGCAGACCAGAAGCAGTGTGAAGCAGACAAGGAGCAGTGTGAAGCAGACCAGGAGCAGTGTGAAGCGGAGCAGGAGCAGTGTGAACCGGAGTATGTAGAGTGTGATTCAGACCAGGAGCAGTGTGAAGCGGAGCAGGAGCAGTGTGAAGCGGACCAGGAGCAGCATGAAGCGGAGCAGGAACAGAGTGAAGCAGAACAGGAGCCTCATGAAGCAGACCAGGAGCAGTGTGAAGCAGACGAGGCTCACTGCAAAACAGACCAGGAGCAGTGTGAAGCAGACCAGGAGCAGCGTGATGCATACCAGGAGCAGTGTGAAGCAGACCAGGAGCAGTGTGAAGCAGACCAGATGCAGAATGAAGCAGACCAGGAGCAGAGTGAAGCAGACGAGGAGCAGCGTGAAGCAGACCAGATGCAGAATGAAGCAGACCAGGAGCAGTGTGAAGCAGACCAGGAGCAGTGTGAGGCGGAGCAGGAGCAGCATGAAGCAGACCGAGGGCAGTGTGAAGCAGATGAGGCTCACTGCCAAACAGACCAGGAGCAGTGTGAAGCAGACCAGGAGCAGTGTGAAGCAGACCAGGAGCAGTGTGAAGCAGACCAGGAGCAGAGTGAAGCAGACCAGGAGCAGTGTGAAGCAGACCAGGAGCAGTGTGAAGCGGAGCAGGAGCAGCGTGAAGCAGACCGAGGGCAGTGTGAAGCAGTGTGGGAGCAGTGTGAAGCAGATGAGGCTCACTGCAAAACAGACCAGGAGCAGCGTTAAACAGACCAGGAGCAGCGTGATGCAGACCAGGAGCAGTGTGAAGCAGACAGGAGCAGTGTGAAGCAGATGAGGCCTACAGCGATACAGACCAGGAGCAGTGTGAAGCAGACCAGGAGCAGCGTGAAGCAGACCAGGAGCAGTGTGAAGCAGAGCAGGAGCAGTGTGAAGCAGATGAGGCCTACAGCGATACAGACCAGGAGCAGTGTGAAGCAGACCAGGAGCAGCGTGAAGCAGACCAGGAGCAGTGTGAAGCAGAGCAGGAGCAGTGTGAAGCAGAGCAGGAGCAGTGAGAAGCAGAGCAGGAGCAGTGTGAAGCAGACCAGGAGCAGTGTGAAGCAGATGAGGATCTCTGTGAAGCAGAGTGGGAGCAATGTGAAGCAGAACAGGAGCGGTGTGAAGCAGACCAGGAGCAGTGTGAAGCAGAGCAGACCAGGAGCAGCGTGAAGCAGACCAGGAGCACCGTGAAGCCGACCAGGAGCAGTGTGAAGCAGACCAGGAGCAGTGTGAAGCAGGGCAGGAGCAGTGTGAAGCAGAGCAGGAGCAGTGTGAAGCAGAGCAGGAGCAGTGTGAATCAGAGCAGGAGCAGTGAGAAGCAGGGCAGGAGCAGTGTGAAGCAGAGCAGGAGCAGTGTGAAGCAGACGAGGAGCAGCGTGAAGCTGACCAGGAGCAGTGTGTAGCAGACCAGGAGCGGTGTGTAGCAGACCAGGAGCAAATGAAGCAGACCAGGAGCAGTGTGAAGTGGAGCTGGAGCAGTGTGTAGCAGACCAGGAGCAGTGTGAAGCAGACCAGGTGCAGTGTGAAGCGGAGCAGGAGCAGTGTGAAGCAGACCAGGAACTGTGTGAAGCGGAGCAGGAGCACCATGAAGCAGACCAGTATCAGTCTGAAGCAGACCAGGAGCAGCGTGATGCAGACCAGGAGCAGTGTGAAGCAGACCAGGAGCAGTGTGAAGCAGACCAGGAGCAGTGTGAAGCTGACCAGGAGTAGTGTGAAGCAAACGAGGCTTACTGCAAAACAGACCAGGAGCAGCATGAAGCAGACCAGGAGCAGCATCAAGCAGACCAGGAGCAGTGTGAAGCGGAGCAGGAGCAGCGTGAAGCGGAGCAGGTAGAGTGTGAATCAGAACAGGAGCAGTGTGAAGCGGAGCAGGAGCAGTGTGAAGCAGACCAGGAGCAGCATGAAGCAGACCAGGAGCAGTGTGAAGCAGACGAGGCTCACTGCAAAACAGACCAGGAGCAGTGTGAAGCAGACCCGTATCAGTGTGAAGCAGAGCAGGAGCAGTGTGATGCAGACCAGGAGCAGTGTGAAGCAGACCAGGAGCAGTGTGAAGCGGAGCAGGAGCATCGTGAAGCAGACTGAGGGCAGTTTGAAGCAGATGAGGCACACTGCAAAACAGACCAGGTGCAGTGTGAAGCAGACCAGGAGCAGCGTGATGCAGACCAGGAGCAGTGTGAAGCAGACCAGGAGCAGCATGATGCAGACCAGGAGCAGTGTGAAGCAAACCAGGAGCAGTGTGAAGCAGACCAGGAGCAGCGTGATGCAGAGCAGGAGAAGTGTGAAGCAGACCAGGAGCAGTGTGAAGCAGACCAGGAGCAGTGTGAAGCAGAGCAGGAGCAGTGTGCAGCAGACCAGGAGCAGTGTGAAGCTGACCAGGAACAGCACGATGCAGACCAGGAGCAGTGTGAAGCGGAGCAGGAGCAGTGTGAAGCAGACCGAGGGCAGTGTGAAGCAGATGAGTATCTCTGTGAAGCAGAGCAGGAGCAGTGTGAAGCAGATGAGGCTCACTGCAAAACAGACCAGGAGCAGTGTGAAGCAGACCAGGAGCAGTGTGTAGCAGACCAGGAGCAGTTTGAAGCGGAGCAGGAGCAGTGTGAAGCAGACCGAGGGCAGTGTGAAGCAGATGAGTATCTCTGTGAAGCAGAGTGGGAGCAGTGTGAAGCAGATGAGGCTCACTGCAAAACAGACCAGGAGCAGTGTGAAGCGGAGCAGGAGCAGTGTGAAGCAGACCAGGAGCAGTGTGAAGCAGACCAGGGGCAGTGTGAATCTGACCAGCAGCAACGTGAAGCAGACCAGGAGCAGTGTGAAGCGGAGCAGGAGCATCGTGAAGCAGACCGAGGGCAGTGTGAAGCAGATGAGGCACACTGCAAAACAGACCAGGAGCAGTGTGAAGCAGACCAGGAGCAGTGTGAAGCAGACCAGGAGCAGCGTGATGCAGACCAGGAGCAGAGTGAAGCAGACCAGGAGCAGCGTGAAGCAGACCAGGAGCAGTGTGAAGCAGACCAGGAGCAGCGTGAAGCAGACCAGGAGCAGTGTGAAGCAGAGCAGGAGCAGTGAGAAGCAGAGCAGGAGCAGTGTGAAGCAGAGCAGGAGCAGTGAGAAGCAGAGCAGGAGCAGTGAGAAGCAGAGCAGGAGCAGTGTGCAGCAGACCAGGACCAGTGTGAAGCAGACCAGGAGCAGCGTGAAGCAGACCAGGAGCAGTGTGAAGCAGACCAGGAGCAGTGTGAAGCAGGGCAGGAGCAGTGTGAAGCAGAGCAGGAGCAGTGTGAAGCAGAGCAGGAGCAGTGTGAATCAGAGCAGGAGCAGTGAGAAGCAGGGCAGGAGCAGTGTGAAGCAGAGCAGGAGCAGTGTGAAGCAGACGAGGAGCAGCGTGAAGCTGACCAGGAGCAGTGTGTAGCAGACCAGGAGCGGTGTGTAGCAGACCAGGAGCAAATGAAGCAGACCAGGAGCAGTGTGAAGTGGAGCTGGAGCAGTGTGTAGCAGACCAGGAGCAGTGTGAAGCAGACCAGGTGCAGTGTGAAGCGGAGCAGGAGCAGTGTGAAGCAGACCAGGAACTGTGTGAAGCGGAGCAGGAGCACCATGAAGCAGACCAGTATCAGTCTGAAGCAGACCAGGAGCAGCGTGATGCAGACCAGGAGCAGTGTGAAGCAGACCAGGAGCAGTGTGAAGCAGACCAGGAGCAGTGTGAAGCTGACCAGGAGTAGTGTGAAGCAAACGAGGCTTACTGCAAAACAGACCAGGAGCAGCATGAAGCAGACCAGGAGCAGCATCAAGCAGACCAGGAGCAGTGTGAAGCGGAGCAGGAGCAGCGTGAAGCGGAGCAGGTAGAGTGTGAATCAGAACAGGAGCAGTGTGAAGCGGAGCAGGAGCAGTGTGAAGCAGACCAGGAGCAGCATGAAGCAGACCAGGAGCAGTGTGAAGCAGACGAGGCTCACTGCAAAACAGACCAGGAGCAGTGTGAAGCAGACCCGTATCAGTGTGAAGCGGAGCAGGAGCAGTGTGATGCAGACCAGGAGCAGTGTGAAGCAGACCAGGAGCAGTGTGAAGCGGAGCAGGAGCATCGTGAAGCAGACTGAGGGCAGTTTGAAGCAGATGAGGCACACTGCAAAACAGACCAGGTGCAGTGTGAAGCAGACCAGGAGCAGCGTGATGCAGACCAGGAGCAGTGTGAAGCAGACCAGGAGCAGCATGATGCAGACCAGGAGCAGTGTGAAGCAAACCAGGAGCAGTGTGAAGCAGACCAGGAGCAGCGTGATGCAGAGCAGGAGAAGTGTGAAGCAGACCAGGAGCAGCGTGAAGCAGACCAGGAGCAGTGTGAAGCAGAGCAGGAGCAGTGTGCAGCAGACCAGGAGCAGTGTGAAGCTGACCAGGAACAGCACGATGCAGACCAGGAGCAGTGTGAAGCGGAGCAGGAGCAGTGTGAAGCAGACCGAGGGCAGTGTGAAGCAGATGAGTATCTCTGTGAAGCAGAGCAGGAGCAGTGTGAAGCAGATGAGGCTCACTGCAAAACAGACCAGGAGCAGTGTGAAGCAGACCAGGGGCAGTGTGAATCTGACCAGCAGCAACGTGAAGCAGACCAGGAGCAGTGTGAAGCGGAGCAGGAGCATCGTGAAGCAGACCGAGGGCAGTGTGAAGCAGATGAGGCACACTGCAAAACAGACCAGGAGCAGTGTGAAGCAGACCAGGAGCAGTGTGAAGCAGACCAGGAGCAGCGTGATGCAGACCAGGAGCAGAGTGAAGCAGACCAGGAGCAGCGTGAAGCAGACCAGGAGCAGTGTGAAGCAGACCAGGAGCAGCGTGAAGCAGACCAGGAGCAGTGTGAAGCAGAGCAGGAGCAGTGAGAAGCAGAGCAGGAGCAGTGTGAAGCAGAGCAGGAGCAGTGAGAAGCAGAGCAGGAGCAGTGAGAAGCAGAGCAGGAGCAGTGTGCAGCAGACCAGGACCAGTGTGAAGCAGACCAGGAGCAGCGTGAAGCAGACCAGGAGCAGTGTGAAGCAGACCAGGAGCAGTGTGAAGCGGAGCAGGAGCATCGTGAAGCAGACCGAGGGCAGTGTGAAGCAGATGAGGCACACTGCAAAACAGACCAGGAGCAGTATGCAGCAGACCAGGAGCAGCGTGATGCAGACCAGGAGCAGTGTGTAGCAGACCAGGAGCAGCGTGATGCAGACCAGGAGCAGTGTGAAGCAGACCAGGAGCAGCGTGAAGCAGACCAGGAGCAGTGTGAATCAGACCAGGAGCAGCGTGAAGCAGACCAGGAGCAGTGTGAAGCAGACCAGGAGCAGTGAGAAGCAGAGCAGGAGCAGTGTGCAGCAGACCAGGAGCAGTGTGAAGCTGACCAGGAGCAGTGTGAAGCTGACCAGGAACAGCATGATGCAGACCAGGAGCAGCGTGAAGCAGAACGAGGGCAATGTGAAGCAGATGAGGATCTCTGTGAAGCAGAGTGGGAGCAATGTGAAGCAGACCAGGAGCAGTGTGATGCAGACCAGGAGCACTGTGAAGCAGACCAGGAGCAGCGTGAAGCAGACCAGGAGCAGCGTGAAGCAGACCAGGAGCAGCGTGAAGCAGACCAGGAGCAGTGTGAAGCAGACCAGGAGCAGTGAGAAGCAGAGCAGGAGCAGTGAGAAGCGGAGCAGGAGCAGTGTGAAGCAGACGAGGAGCAGCGTGAAGCTGACCAGGAGCAGTGTGTAGCAGACCAGGAGCAGTGTGTAGCAGACCAGGAGCAAATGAAGCAGACCAGGAGCAGTGTGATGCGGAGCTGAAGCAGTGCGTAGCAGACAAGGAGCAGTGTGAAGCAGACCAGGTGCAGTGTGAAGCGGAGCAGGAGCAGTGTGAAGCAGACCAGGAACTGTGTGAAGCGGAGCAGGAGCACTGTGAAGCAGTCCAGGAGTAGTGTGAAACAGACCAGTATCAGTGTGAAGCAGAACAGGAGCAGTGTGAAGCAGACCAGGAGCAGCGTGAAGCAGACCAGGAGCAGTGTGAAGCAGACCAGTATCAGTGTGAAGCGGAGCAGGAGGAGTGTGAAGCAGACCAGGAGCAGTGTGAAGCAGACAAGTATCAGTCTGAAGCAGACCAGGAGCAGCGTGAAGCAGACCAGGAGCAGTGTGAAGCAGACCAGTATCAGTGTGAAGCGGAGCAGGAGGAGTGTGAAGCAGAACAGGAGCAGCGTGAAGCAGAGCAGGAGCAGTGTGAAGCAGACCAGGAGCAGCGTGAAGCGGAGCAGAAGCAGTGTGAAGCAGACCAGGAGCAGTGTGAAGCAGACGAGGCTTACTGCAAAACAGACCAGGAGCAGTGTGAAGCAGACCAGGAGCAGTGTGGAGCAGACCCGGAGCAGCATGAAGCAGACCAGGAGCAGCATGAAGCAGAGCAGGAGCAGTGAGAATCAGACCAGGAGCAGTGTGGAGCAGACCTGGAGCAGCATGAAGCAGAGCAGGAGCAGTGTGAAGCAGAGCAGGATCAGTGAGAAGCAGACCAGGAGCAGTGTGAAGCAGAGCAGGAGCAGTGTGAAGCAGACGAGGAGCAGTGTGAAGCGGAGCTGGAGCAGTGTGTAGCAGACAAGGAGCAGTGTGAAGCAGACCAGGTGCAGTGTGAAGCGGAGCAGGAGCAGTGTGAAGCAGACCAGGAACTGTGTGAAGCGGAGCAGGAGCACTGTGAAGCAGTCCAGGAGTAGTGTGAAACAGACCAGTATCAGTGTGATGCAGAGCAGGAGCAGTGTGAAGCAGAACAGGAGCACCATGAAGCAGACCAGTATCAGTCTGAAGCAGACCAGGAGCAGTGTGAAGCAGAGCAGGAGCAGTGTGAAGCAGAGCAGGAGCAGTGAGAAGCAGACCAGGAGCAGTGTGAAGCAGAGCAGGAGCAGTGAGAAGCAGAGCAGGAGCAGTGAGAAGCAGAGCAGGAGCAGTGTGAAGCAGAGCAGGAGCAGTGTGCAGCAGACCAGGAGCAGTTTGAAGCTGACCAGGAACAGCATGATTCTGACCAGGAGTAGTGTGAAGCAGACCAGGAGCAGTGTGAAGCAGACGAGGAGCAGCGTGAAGCAGAACAGGAGCAGTGTGAAGCAGAGCAGGAGCAGAGAGAAGCAGAGCAGGAGCAGTGTGAAGCAGAGCAGGAGCAGTGTGAAGCAGAGCAGGAGCAGTGTGAAGCAGAGCAGGAGCAGTGTGAAGCAGAGCAGGAGCAGTGTGAAGCGGAGCAGGAGCAGTGTGAAGCAGATGAGGCACACTGCAAAACAGACCAGGAGCAGTATGCAGCAGACCAGGAGCAGCGTGATGCAGACCAGGAGCAGTGTGTAGCAGACCAGGAGCAGCGTGATGCAGACCAGGAGCAGTGTGAAGCAGACCAGGAGCAGCGTGAAGCAGACCAGGAGCAGTGTGAATCAGACCAGGAGCAGCGTGAAGCAGACCAGGAGCAGTGTGAAGCAGAGCAGGAGCAGTGAGAAGCAGAGCAGGAGCAGTGAGAAGCAGAGCAGGAGCAGTGTGCAGCAGACCAGGAGCAGTGTAAAGCTGACCAGGAACAGCACGATGCAGACCAGGAGCAGTGTGAAGCAGACCAGGAGCAGTGTGAAGCGGAGCAGGAGCAGCGTGAAACAGAACGAGGGCAGTGTGAAGCAGATGAGGATCTCTGTGAAGCAGAGTGGGAGCAATGTGAAGCAGACCAGGAGCAGCGTGAAGCAGACCAGGAGCAGTGTGAAGCAGAGCAGGAGCAGTGCGAAGCAGAGCAGGAGCAGTGAGAAGCAGACCAGGAGCAGCGTGAAGCAGACCAGGAGCAGTGTGAAGCAGAGCAGGAGCAGTGTGAAGCAGAGCAGGAGCAGTGTGAAGCAGAGCAGGAGCAGTGAGAAGCAGAGCAGGAGCAGTGAGAAGCAGACCAGGAGCAGCGTGAAGCTGACCAGGAGCAGTGTGTAGCAGACCAGGACCAGTGTGTAGCAGACCAGGAGCAAATGAAGCAGACCAGGAGCAGTGTGATGCGGAGCTGAAGCAGTGTGTAGCAGACAAGGAGCAGTGTGAAGCAGACCAGGTGCAGTGTGAAGCGGAGCAGGAGCAGTGTGAAGCAGACCAGGAACTGTGTGAAGCAGAGCAGGAGCACTGTAAAGCAGTCCAGGAGTAGTGTGAAACAGACCAGTATCAGTGTGAAGCGGTGCAGGAGCAGTGTGAAGCAGACCAGGAGCATCATGAAGCAGACCAGTATCAGTGTGAAGCAGAGCAGGAGCAGTGTGAAGCAGACCAGGAGCAGCTTGAAGCAGACCAGGAGCAGTGTGTAGCAGACCAGGAGCAGTGTGAAGCGGAGCAGGAGCAGCGTGAAGCACACCAGGAGCAGTGTGTAGCAGACCAGGAGCAGTGTGAAGCGGACCAGGAGCGGTGTGTAGCAGACAAGGAGCAAATGAAGCAGACCAGGAGCAGTGTGTAGCAGACCAGGAGCAAATGAAGCAGACCAGGAACTGTGTGAAGCGGAGCAGGAGGAGTGTGAAGCAGACCAGGAACTGTGTGAAGCAGAGCAGGAGCACTGTGAAGCAGTCCAGGAGTAGTGTGAAACAGACCAGTATCAGTGTGAAGCGGAGCAGGAGCAGTGTGAAGCAGAACAGGAGCATCATGAAGCAGACCAGTATCAGTGTGAAGCAGAGCAGGAGCAGTGTGAAGCAGAACAGGAGCACCATGAAGCAGACCAGTATCAGTGTGAAGCAGACCAGGAGCAGCGTGAAGCAGAC
>JANJGN010003752.1:0-40751 GCA_026770705.1 Isurus oxyrinchus | reverse complement strand
TGGGTGGGACTTATCAGTGGGCTCCTTTTGCAGGTTATCCTCCTGTGCAAAGACACTCTTGTTGCTTTGCTCCCTTGCCTCACTGAGGGGAGCTGAGGTCGATTGATGGCTGCTCTGCTGTTCCAGCATCGTCAGCTTGACGATTGCACTGGCCAGCGGTTGCAGTGTCTGGGCTGTGGTGAGTAAAGTTCCCACACTGCGGCGCTCCCTTAGCGCTGACCCTCCGACAGAGCCGCGCTCGCTCAACGCTGACCCTCCGACAGAGCGGCGCTCCCTCAACACTGACCCTCCGACAGCGCAGCGCTCCCTCAGTGCTGACCCTCCAACAGTGCGGCGCTCCTCAGCACTGACCCTCCCACACTGCGGCGCTCCCTCAGCACTGACCCTCCGACAGTGCGGCGCTCCCTCAGCACTGACCCTCCGACAGTGCGGCGCTCCCTCAGTGCTGACCCTCCAACAGTGCGGCGCTCCCTTAGCGCCGACCCACTAACAGTGCAGCGCTCCCTCAGCACTGACCCTCCCACAGTGTGGCGCTCCCCCAGCACCAACCCTCCGACAGAGCGGCGCTCCCTCAACGCTGACCCTCCGACAGAGCGGCGCTCCCTCAACACTGACCCTCCGACAGCGCGGCGCTCCCTCAACACTGACCCTCCAACAGCGTGGTGCTCCCTCAGCACTGACCCTCCGACAGTGCGGCACTCCCTCAGCGCTGACCCTCCGACAGTGCGGCGCTCCCTCAGCACTGACCCTCCAACAGTGCGGCGCTCCCTCAGCGATGACCCTCCAACAGTGTGGCGCTCGCTCAGCACTGACCCTCCAACAGTGCAGCGCTCCCTCAGTGCTGACCCTCCGACAATGCGGCACCCCCTCAGCACGGACCCTCCGACAGTGCGGCACTCCCTCAGCGCCGATCCTCTGACAGGGCGGCGCTCCCTCAGCACTGACCCTCCGACAGTGCGGCGCTCCCTCAGCACTGACCCTCCGACAGTGCGGCGCTCCCTCAGCACTGACCCTCCAACAGCGTGGCGCTCCCTCAGCGATGACCCTCCAACAGTGTGGCGCTCGCTCGGCACTGACCCTCCAACAGTGCGGCGCTCCCTCAGTGCTGACCCTCTGACAATGCGGCACTCCCTCAGCGCCGATCCTCCGACAGGGCGGCGCTCCCTCAGCGCCGATCCTCCGACAGGGCGGCGCTCCCTCAGCACTGACCCTCCCACAGTGCGGCGCTCCCTCAGTATTCAGGGTAGACTCTGGCCTGGATTATGGGTCTGTAGAATGGGGGGGTCGAACACTCAGCCTCATGACTCAGGAATGAGGATGCACGCTTGAGGAACAGTCAACATTGCTGCAGAGTAACATCACGTTAATGCCACTAGATCGAGGAACTGGTTTATCCATAATCGCCAGCACTGTCAGTCCCTCTGAGTCTCTCAGTGTCACAGCTACGACTGTTCTTCACAATATACCAGTAAACTTTGAACTTGTAATAAGAAGCTTGATTAGCTTCTGAAATTAGTCTGTCTATTTTCCCTTGTCTGAGTCTGGCCTTTGCAGCAGGAGACACATCGCAGCACATAATCAAAGGCCGGAAAGAGGCCATTCGGCCCCTCTGCTCCATGGTGGTGTTTGTGTTCCCACACCCGTCCCACCCCCTACTTCATCTTCCCTCTCTCTCGTCGACCTTTACAGCGCAGAAGCAGGCCAATCAGCCCATCGTCGTGTCGTCCCCGGTAAACAAAGACCTGACCACACTACTCCAAAAGACATGGGAGCAGAAATTAGGCCATTCGGCCCATCGAGTCTGCTCCACCATTCAATCATGGCTGATATGTTTCTCAACCCCATTCTCCCGCCTTCTCCCTGTAACCTTTGATCCCCTTACCCACCAAGGGACCTATCTATCTCGGTCTTAAACACACTCAATCCCATTGTCCCGTTCTTGGCCCATAGCCCAGGAGGCTGTGGCAACACCAGTGAATATCTAAATACTTCTTAAATGTTACCAGAGTTTCTGACTCCACCACTCTTTCAGGGAGCGAGTTCCAGACTCCCACCACCCTCTGGGTGAAAAAAATCTCTCAACTCCCCCTCTTAGCCCTCTACCTCTTACCTTCAACCTCTGCCCCCTGGTTATTGACCCCTCTACTAATGGAAAAAAGTGCCTTCCTCTCCTCCCTATCTATGCCCCTGATAATCTTACATGCCTCTATCAGGTCCCCTCTCAACCTTCGCTGCTCCAAGGAAAACAGCCCCGGGCCTATCCAACCTTTCCTCATAGCTCAGAACCTCGGGCCCAGACAGCCTCCCGGTAAATCTCCTCTGCACCCCCTCCAGCGCAATCACATCCTTCCTATAATGTGCTGACCATATCCTTCTATTCCTCTCTCCCCTCGTGTGTTTCTCCAGCTCCTTAAACACATCGACACGATTCACCTCCACCCCCCTCCCTGTGGGAGCGAGTTCCACCTTCTCCCCGCTCTCTGGGTAAAGACCTTTCTCCTGAATTCCCTCCCCCCAACCCGATCGGATTTATTAGGGACTGTATTATATTGATGCCCCCCCCACCCCCCTAGTTCTGGTCTCTCCCTCCCTCCCCCACAAGTGGAAACATCTTCTCTACGCCGACCCTATCGAAACCCCCTCCGTCATTTTAAAGAGCTGGATCAGGTCACCCCGCCCTCAGCCTCCTCTTTTCCAGAGTAAAGAGCCCCGGCCAGTTCGACCTTTCCCGATAGTTATAACCTCTCCGATCTGGGATCATCCTTTGCACGTTCCATTTTCCGGCTTTCTTCAGTGGAGACCTGAGTTCACCCGGGAATGTCACCGTGCAGCTCAGAGTCGGAGCGCAGCCAGAATTGCACACTCCGCATTCCTTTCGTCTCCCCTGACTCTCCGACCTTCAGAATCCAGTTTTGTTTTGGCTCCAGCCACACACATATTTAAGATATGGGAGTGGCGGGGTTGGTGGTGGAGGCCAGCAATGCTGCACATGACTCAGCAATCCCATAGCCCTCCCCCCCCCCCCCACCACCGCTCCCTCTTGCCTTTCCCTCCTGGGTTACCAGAGGTCGTCAGCTGTGTAACATCCTCTACCTCAATGGGGATGGAGGCTCTGCCAACGGGGAGGCGGTGGTGCAGTGGTATCGTCACTGGACGACTATTCCAGACACCCAGGGTAATGCTCTGGGGACCAGGGTTCAAGTCCCACCAGGGCAGATGGTGGAATTTGAGTTCAGTTAAAAATTTGGAATGAATGACGACTGTGAAACCATTGTGGATTGTCATAAAAAACCCCATCTGGTTCACTGATCCCCATTAGGGGAAGGGAAATCTGCTGTACTTACCTGGTCTGGTCTACATGTGACTCCAGACCCCACAGCAAATGTGATTGGCTCTTCAATGCCCTCTGAACAAGGGCAGTTTGGGATGGGCAATAAATGCTGGCCTAACCAGCGACGCCCACATCCAATAAATGAATTAAAAAAAAAAATGAAAACAAGAGTCCATTCAGCCCCTCGGAGGCCTGCCCTGCTGTTCACTCAGTTCAAGGTGGGGGCTGTATCTGAACTCTCTCAACCTACGTCACCCCTTCGAACCCCTTACCCAACAAAAATCTATCAACCTCAGCTTTGAATTGCCCACCCCACCCCATAACTCTCTTCCCACAGCCTTGACAGTTGGGGTGGGATGTGGGAAGAGAGTTCCGGATTTCCACCCAGCTTTGTGTGAGGAAGCGCTCCCTGAGCAGCCTGCCTCTCATTTTAAGCTCCTGCCCCCTTGTTCTGGGCTTTCCCCCGCCCCCAATTCGAGGAAATTGTTTCTCTCTATCAGCCCCATCAAATCAATTAACTTCAACCCTTCGATCAGAATACTAATACTCAAGGGAATCCAAGCCCTGTCTGTGCCTCCTGTCCTCGTGATTTAACACATTTAGTCCTGGTATGATTCTGTTGAAGCTGTGGTGCATCTCTTCCAAGGTCAACATATCCTTCCTGAGGAGCCCAGAAAAGAATACAGTTACTCCAGTTGTGTGTGGGGGCAAGGGGAGGGGGTCTGATCAGAGCACTGTACAGCAGCAACATAACTTAGACTCCTTTGATATAAATGCTGGTATTCCATTTGCCTTTTGTGATTGCCTGTACTTGCACATTCTGTTTAATTTTGGTTCTCAATAAACTCGATTTGGAAGCCTTAGCCTGACTGGAGTGGAAGCATTGCTTGGGCATCAGATGGAGAGAATCAGGAGCAGCCACGGTCAGCCGCAGGCACCGAATCTGATCGTTCTGGTCAGCCTCTCCGGCTGAAATCAGGCCGTTCCAGCCCCGCCGCGTTACCCGACCTCGAGTTCAGGTTCCACTCTCATCTTCTCGTCGCCGAGACTGTGACTCATCTCCGGCCGCCTTGCCCGCGTTAGCTCCGGCCTCGACCATTCCGCCCAGCCTTCCCGCCTTTGGCGAACTTCGGCTGGCCCCAAAAGCTGCGAGTCCCGAGAGGTGAGCTTGCTGGCCTCCCCCAGCTCGCATCAGCCCTGCAAGCTGAAGCCTGAAGGTGTACTCGGACCCCGTTCCCCTCGGCGGGAGGCGGAGGGTTAAGCCGCAACTTTAAGAGGCCGAGGCAGTTCAGATGGGCGGCTTCCCGCCCCACCAGTCATGGGACATCCAGCCTCTTGAAACAATTAAGATCGAAGACAATGAGCTTCCCTCCACTGTTAGGAGCAGTTTGGTGGCGGGGGGGGGAGGGGGACTCTTTTCTGATAATCGAGAATGAGTTAAGCCTCGGAAAGACACAAAAACTGCCACAAAGACAAGTGACGTTTGCAAGAGGGTGACAGAGGTGGGGAGGAACATGACCACTTCCGTAGCAAGGGTGAAGAAAGAGAAATTTTAACGTGATAAATGACGAGAAACGGTCGGCATTCAAAAGGGAGCCTGCACAGCACCCGAAGAGAGTTGGCAGGTGCGGCCAGAATTTGGGAGAGCGAGTGTCACGTTGGCATTCATTGCAAAAGGGATTGCAGTACAAGTATCAGGAAGTCTTGTCTCAATTATCCAGAGGTTTTGCTGACAGCACATTTGGAGCACTGTGCACCATTTTGGTCAATTTACCGAAGGAAAGGTAGACTTGATCATGGGGTGCAGAGCAGGGTCGTGCGAAAGGTTTCTGGGGTAAGAGGGTTGGCCCCGTCCATCATCTTAAACATTCACTCCCTCCGCCACCGACGCACAGGGGGAGCAGTGTGTGTACCATCTACAAGATGCACTGCAGCAACTCGCCAAGGCTCCTTCGACAGCGCCGCCCAGACCCACCACCTCTACCACCTAGAAGGACAAGGGCAGCAGACACATGGGGACACCACCACCTGCAAGTTCCCCTCCGAGCCCCTCACCATCCCAACTTGGAAATATATCGGCCGTTCCTTCACTGTCGCTGGGTCAAAATCCTGGAACTCCCTCCCTAACAGCACGGTGGGTGTACCTACACCACACAGGGACAAAATCCTGGAACTCCCTCCCTAACAGCACGGTGGGTGTACCTACACCACACGGGACAAAATCCTGGAACTCCCTCCCTAACAGCACGGTGGGTGTACCTACACCACACGGGACAAAATCCTGGAACTCCCTCCCTAACAGCACGGTGGGTGTACCTACACCACACAGGACAAAATCCTGGAACTCCCTCCCTAACAGCACGGTGGGTGTACCTACACCACACGGGGTCAAAATCCTGGAACTCCCTCCCTAACAGCACGGTGGATGTACCTACATCACACGGGGACAAAATCCTGGAACTCCCTCCCTAACAGCACAGTGGGTGTACCTACACCACACGGGGACAAAATCCTGGAACTCCCTCCCTAACAGCACGGTGGGTGTACCTACACCACACGGGGACAAAATCCTGGAACTCGCTCCCTACCAGCACGGTGGGTGTACCTACACCACACGGGGACAAAATCCTGGAACTCCCTCCCTAACAGCACGGTGGGTGTACCTACACCACACACGGGACCGCAGCGGCTCAAGATGGCGGCTCACCCCCACCACCTTCTCAAGGGGATGGGCAATAAAGTGCTGGGCCCGGCCAACGACGCCCATGTCCCAGGTATAAGGGAGAAGAAAAAAAATAAACCTCAAGAGCCACCAAGACACAAAAGTTTTTATTAAAATAAAACATTGACAAAATAAAAGCACAACAAATGTAAGAACATGTGTGTGTGTGAAAACTATGCACTCCTACCCCTACCGTGTGGTTCGGGTTCGTCTCCTTGGAGTCCAAGATGACACCCCCAGGGCAGGGGGTCGGAGGATATAATAAAGGGGAGAAGGGGGCACAGGGTGGGGGGAGAGTGGGGTGGGGGGGGGGGGTGGGGGGGTGGGGAAACAAAACACAATCTATTTACATTGTACAGCTATGTCCGAGCGTACATTCTGTTTTAAGTGTTTATATATATCATATCTCTCTATAAAAAGCTCCATATTCTCCTCAAACAACTGCCCCCACCACCATCACCCCCCCCCCTCCGCACCCCCCAACGCCCCACACACAACAAGCAGCCCTCCCACCTCTCCACTGACTCGCCTCACCTCATCACCCCCACCCGCCAACCCAGCCACCGCAGGTAGGCTGGGTAAGCGAGCAGTCGAGAGAGTTGTGTGTCTCCCACCGCCCCCCCCAACACCTCCCCCCCCCCCCCAAACCCCACCCGACCCTCCACTCACGGCCCGGTCCAAACCCCAAAGATGCAAGCTGACTTCAGAGGAAGAAACGTCTGGGCAAGTAGGATGGTGGGGGGTGGGGGGGGGAGGTGGGTATGGGGAGAGGGCAGCAGTGGGCAGGGGGAGGACGAAGGCAGGGCAGGAGTGAAGGGGTGGGGGGAGGGAGTTGACCATGCTAAGATTTGGTCCCATGTCAATTGCACTCCAGGACAGAATGGTACCTGAAAGGCTTCAATCGGATGGTAGCTCCGCAAATTCCGGCCTCTTACTTATTGTCGCCATCGCCCCAGCCCCATCGCTGGCAGCCGTGCTTCAAGCTGCCTGAGGCCCTAAGCTCTGGAATTCCTAGATAGGGAGTTGGGTGAAAGGAAGTGTTGCAGGTGCCACCCTGTGTTCACTGCTGCGATGGGCTGTTCCTCTCCCACGTACCCTCGGAGTCAGAAACTTGGGAGGTTTGAAACCCAGGTCCACAGACCCGAGTCTGGCGAGGCTGACGTTCGCACGCTGGCAGCACTGTGGGAGGGTCAGTGCTGAGGGGAGCGCCGCGCTGTCGGAGGGTCAGTGCTGAGGGAGCGCCGCGCTGTGGGAGGGTCAGTGCTGAGGGAGCGCCGCACTGTCGGAGGGTCAGTGCTGAGGGAGCGCCGCGCTGTCGGAGGGTCAGTGCTGAGGGAGCGCCGCGCTGTGGGAGCGTCAGTGCTGAGGGAGCGCCGCACTGTGGGAGGGTCGGTGCTGAGGGAGCGCCGCACTGTCGGAGGGTCAGCGCTGAGGGAGCGCCGCACTGTCGGAGGGTCAGCGCTGAGGGAACGACGCACTGTCGGAGGGTCAGTGCAGAGGGAGCGCCACACTGTGGGAGGGTCAGTGCTGAGGGAGCGCCGCACTGTGGGAGGGTCAGTGCTGAGGGAGGGCCGCACTGTCGGAGGGTCAGTGCAGAGGGAGCGCCACACTGTCGGAGGGTCAGTGCTGAGGGAGCGCCGCACTGTCGGAGGGTCAGTGCTGAGGGAGCACCGCACTGTGGGGAGGGTCAGCACTGAGGGAGCGCCGCGCTGTCGGAGGGTCAGAGCTGAGGGGAGCGCCGCACTGTCGGAGGGTCAGTGCTGAGGGAGGACCGCACTGTCGGAGGGTCAGTGCTGAGGGAGCGCCGCACTGTGGGAGGGTCAGTGCTGAGGGAGCTCTGCACTGTCGGAGGGTCAGTGCTGAGGGAGACCCGCACTGTGGGAGGGTCAGTGCTGAGGGAGGGCCGCATTGTCGGAGGGTCAGCGCTGAGGGAGCGCCGCACTGTCGGAGGGTCAGCGCTGAGGGAGGGCCGCACTGTCGGAGGGTCAGTGCTGAGGGAGGGGCCGCACTGTCGGAGGGTCAGTGCTGAAGGAGCGCCGCACTGTCGGAGGGTCAGTGCTGAGGGAGGGCAGCACTGTCGGAGGGTCAGTGCTGAGGGAGCGCCGCACTGTGGGAGGGTTAGTGCTGAGGGAGTGCTGCACTGTCGGAGGGTCATCGCTGAGGGAGCGCCGCACTGTCGGAGGGTCAGTACTGAGCGAGCGCCGCACTGTCGGAGGGTCAGTGCTGAGGGAGCGCCGCACTGTCGGAGGGTCAGTGCTGAGGGAGGGCAGCACTGTCGGAGGGTCAGTGCTGAGGGAGCGCCGCACTGTGGGAGGGTCAGTGCTGAGGGAGTGCTGCACTGTCGGAGAGTCATCGCTGATGGAGCGCCGCACTGTCGGAGGGTCAGTACTGAGGGAGCGCCGCACTGTTGGAGGGTCGGCACTGAGGGAGAGCCGCACTGTCGGAGGGTCAGTGCTGAGGGAGCGCCGCACTGTCGAAGGGTCAGTGTTGAGGGAGCGCCGCACTGTCGGAGGGTCAGTGCTGAGGGAGCGCTGCACTGTCGGGGGGTCGGCACTGATGGAGAGCCGCACTGTCAGAGGGTCAGTGCTGAGGGAGCGCCGCACTGTCAGAGGGTCAGGACTGAGGGAGCGCCGCACTGTCAGAGGGTCAGGACTGAGGGAGCGCCGCACTGTCAGAGGGTCAGGACTGAGGGAGCGCCGCACTGTCAGAGGGTCAGTGCTGAGGGAGTGCCACACTGTCGGAGGGTTAGTGCTGAGGGAATACCACACTGTCGGAGGGTCAGTGCTGAGGGAGCGCCGCACTGTCGGGAGTGTCAGTGCTGAGGGAGCGCCGCACTGTGGGAGGTTCAATGCTGAGGGAGCACCGCACTGTGGAAGGGTCAGTGCTGAGGGAGAGCCGCACTGTTGGAGGGTCAGTGCTGAGGGAGCGCCGCACTGTGGGAGGGTCAGTGCTGAGGGAGAGCCGCACTGTCGGAGGGTCAGTGCTGAGGGAGCGCCGCACTGTGGGAGGGTCAGTGCTGAGGGAGCGCCGCACTGTGGGAGGGTCAGTGCTGAGGGAGTGCCGCACTGTCAGAGGGTCAGCGCTGAGGGAGTGCCAGACGATCAGGGGAGTTGGTGGGGGTGGGGTGGGGAGGGGTGTGCAGGGAGGTTGACCGTGGCATTGCAGTGTTCTGAGACCCAATATTTACCCCCCACCACCCCACAACCATAATCAGTTGAAAAAAATAAAATTATCATGGCGTGGTCGCTCTGATGTTTGTGGGATCTTGCTGTGCGCAAACGTCCTCTGCACGACAGCGGTGACAAAACGACCTCAGCGGCGCCGAGGCGCTCCGAGATAACGCGGAGTGGTGAACGGCTCTGGGGAAAAGTGTTCCCCGACCTCCCCCCCCACCCCCTCCCTCTACACAAAGACACAAGGCGGCTCCGCTCGGACGGAGTCCGTCAGCCACAGGCCGGGTGTGTGGCCTTCCCAGCGACGGGGGCCTGGAATTGTGGTTGTGGTGCAGGGTCTGGTGGGCCTGGCTGGCGATGGAAGGTTGGGGGGGTGGGGGGGGTGGAGGGGGCTGCGGAGATCACAATGTCGGGGACATTTGGGATGAGTTTACGGCTCCTGGTAGCCGATTTTCCGGAACTGGTGTAAGATTCGGCGGCCGGGGGGGGGGGGGGGGGGGGGGGCGGGGCGGTGGAGGGGGGGGCAGCCGATGGGTGAGTCACGCGGGTCGGACAGGGTTGGGGGGGGGGGGGGGGGGGGGGGTGGGGTGCTGCGGGTGAACTCCAGCCACTCGGCTAGCAGCTCGGACAGGGTGGGCAGCGAGGTCTCTGCCGTGGTCCTTCTCTCTCTCAGCACCAAAGTGAGTGGAAAAAACATCCCATCTCTCGGTGGGGGGGTGGTGGGTGGGTGGGTGGGATTTGGGGAGAGGGCGAACGTAGCCCAAATGATCTGTGACTCCCTGAGAAACAGGAGGAACCCCCAGACGTGACCTATCTGACCTCCCCTTTTCCTTTTTTTTTTGGAAAAATTTTTGAGAGAGAAATATCCCTCTTCAGAAATAACCTCTTCCCGCAGAATTGGCAGGAGCCTCACGGGGGGCGGGGGGAGGTGGGGGAATGAGAGGTAGGGGGTGGGGTGAAAAAGATAAGTGTCTGGGAAGATGACACGTCGACCTTCAGAAATACAACGCAGCATGGGGGCAGCGGGAACAAATGACAAAATAAACAGGCTCCCCACCCCGCCAACCCCACCCCCACCCCATCCCTCCGCACGCACAACCGTAAGGACACTGTGAGGGTGCGTGGAGGGGAAGGGGAGCAGGGTCGGAGGGGGAAGGGAGGGGAGGCGGAGGGGGAGCAGGGTCAAAGGGGGAAGGGAGGGGAGCCGGAGGGGGAAGGGGAGCAGGGTCGGAGGGGGAAGGGGAGCAGGGTCGGAGGGGGAAGGGAGGGGAGTCGGAGAGGGAAGTGGGGGCGGGTTGGAGGGGGAAGGGGGTGGGTCGGAGGAGGAAGGGGGTGGGGAGGATAGGATCGAGGGGGCGGGGAGGACTGGGTTGAGGGTGGGGGCAAGGGCTACCCTCGTATCAACATTCATCTCGTTTCCAAACCACCCACCCCCCCCCTTAACCCCTCCCCCTCATCCCCCAGAACCCCTCCCCTCACCGAATCCCAGCCCCTCTGTTGAGGAACGTCATCGTGTAGCGAGGCTGGCTCCTGTCTCTGGTCCGCTGCAGGGGACTGGGTCCAGTGATCCAGTGTTGCTCTTGGGGGAAAGTGGGGTGGGGTGGAGGTGGGGGGGGGCTGAGTGAAATAGGGGTTGGGGGGGTTGGAGCTCCCCCCGAACGGCGTGGATGGAAGAGGCGGCATAATCCAGTGTTTCAATCGTCTTCTCTCTCTCCCTCTCTCTCCCCACTCTGTGCGAGTGCTGTGAGTTAGTGTCATCTGCAGGGAGCCCCTCCCAACGCCCCCCCCCACCCCCCCCCTCCCTCCCCCCAACACCCCCGGCTCCATTCCCCCCAATCCGCTAGTCCCCACAGCGCTGGCGAGGGGGGGAGTGGGGGGGGGGGGGGTAGGGAGCGAGTCGGCAGAGGGAGGAGGAGGAGGGGGGGGGTGGCGGCGAGGTCAGAGGCTCACAGGGTGATGGCGCACTGGAAACACCGGTCCTTGTCCACCAGCACCTCGCAGTAGGAGGAGCGCTCGCGAGGGAGCAGGGCCGCCACGGCGGCGGGCGGGGGCTTGGCGTTGCGGAGCTGCGGGTAGCCGGCGCACACCCGGTAGGTCTCCAGGTCGCTGATCAGGTCCACCACATCGTCCACCGTGGTCAGCTGGGCCGGGTGGCTGCGGTACAGCCGGTGGCCCAGGGGCACGGGCAGCCCGCGCACCAGCACGTGGAAGAAGAAGCCGGGCCGGATCTGGACGACGGCGTCGGACACCGGGGACTTGCGGGAGAGCTGGATGAGCTGCACGTCCGGGCCCAGCGACGAGCAGACCACCCAGGAGGCCGGGAGGGGCATCACCATCAGCTCCTGCATGAAGTTCCGCAGCAGCGGCTCCAGGGTCATCATCATGTAGGGGGATCCCAGGCTGAAGATCTGTGTGATCTGCCGGAGAGAGAGAGAGGGAGAGACAAGAACAGAGAGCGTGAGAGAGACATCGTGAGAGAGAGAGAGAGAACGTGAGAGGGTGAGAGAGAGAGAGAACCTGAGAGGGTGAGAAAGGGCGAGCGTGACACGGAGCGAAAGGGGGAAAGCGAGGGGGGAACGTGAGGGAGGGAACGCGAGAGGGAGAGAATGTGAAAGAGAGCGAATGTGTGTATGAAAACGAGAGACAGAGGGAGAATGTGAGTCAGAGAGAGATTGTGTGTGAGAGAGAATGCGTGAGAGAGAGAGAGAATGCGTGAGAGAGAGAGAACGTGTGTGTGAGAGAATGCGTGTGAGAGAGAATGCGTGAGAGAGTTTGCGTGTGAGAGAGAATGCGTGTGAGAGTGAGAATGTGTGAGAGAGAATGCGTGTGAGAGAGAATGCGTGTGAGAGAGAATGCGTGTGAGAGTGAATGCGTGTGAGAGAGAATGCGTGTGAGAGAGAATGCGTGTGAGAGTGAATGCGTGTGAGAGAGAATGCGTGTGAGAGAGAATGCGTGTGAGAGAGAATGCGTGTGAGAGTGAGAATGTGTGAGAGAGAATGCGTGTGAGAGAGTTTGCGTGTGAGAGAGAATGCGTGTGAGAGTGAGAATGTGTGAGAGAGAATGTGTGAGAGAGAGAATGTGAGAGAGAGAATGTTTGTGAGTGAGAATGTGTGTGAGAGTGAGAATGTGTGTGAGAGTGAGAATGTGTGTGAGAGTGAGAATGTGTGTGAGAGTGAGAATGTGTGTGAGTGAGAATGTTTGTGAGAGTGAGAATGTGTGTGAGTGAGAATGTGTGAGAGAGAGAATGTGTGTGAGAGTGAGAATGTGTGTGAGTGAGAATGTTTGTGAGAGTGAGAATGTGTGATGGTGAGAATGTGTGTGTGAGTGAGGATGCATGTGAGTGAGAATGTGTGACGGTGAGAATGTGAGTTAGAATGTGTGTGTGAGTGAGAATGTGTGTGAGTGAGAATGTGTGTGAGAGAGAATGCGTGTGTGAGAGAATGCGTGTGAGAGTGAGAGTGTGTGTAAGAGTGAGAAAGTATGAGAGAGTGAGAATGTGTGTGTGAGAATGTGTGAGAGAATGTGTGAGAGAATGTGTGTGAGAAAGAATGTGTGTGAGAGAATGTGTGTGTGTGAGTGCGTGAGTGAGAATGTGTGTGAGTGAGAATGCGTGTGAGTGAGAATGTGTGATGGTGAGAATGTGAGAGAATGTCTGAGTGAGAAAGAATGTGTGTGAGAGTGAGAATGTGTGTGTGAGTGAGAATGTGTGAGAGAGAGAATGTGTGTGAGAGAGAGAATGTGTGAGAGTGAGAATGTGTGTGAGAGAATGCATGAGTGAGAGTGCGTGAGAGTGAGAATGTGTGTGAGTGAGAATGCGTGTGAGTGAGAATGTGTGATGGTGAGAATGTGAGAGAATGTCTGAGTGAGAAAGAATGTGTGTGAGAGTGAGAATGTGTGAGAGAGAGAATGTGTGTGAGAGAGAGAATGTGTGAGAGAGAGAATGTGTGTGTGAGAGAATGCATGAGTGAGAGTGCGTGAGAGTGAGAATGTGTGTGAGAATGTGTGAGAGAGAGAATGTGTATGAGTGAGAATATATGTGAAAGTGAGAATGCGTCTGAGTGAGAATGTGTGATGGCGAGAATGTGAGAGTGAGAATTGTGTGAGTGAGAATGCATGTGAGAGAGAATGTGTGTGAGTGAGAATGTGTGTGTGAGAGAGGTGTGAGAGAGAAGGTGTGAGAGAGAAGGTGTGAGAGCGAGAATGTGTGTGAGAGTGAGAATGTGTGATGGCGAGAATGTGTGTGAGAGAGAATGCATGTGACGGTGAGAATGTGTGAGAGTGAGAACGTGTGTGAGAGAGAATGCGTGTGTGAGTGAGAATGCTTGTGAGAGTGAGAATGCTTGTGAGAGTGAGAATGTGTGAGAGAGTGAGAATGTGTGAGAGAGTGAGAATGTGTGTGAGTGAGAATGTGTGAGAGAGTGAGAATGTGTGAGAGAGTGAGAATGTGTGAGAGAGTGAGAATGTGTGTGAGTGAGAATGTGTGATGGCGAGAATGTGAGAGTGAGAATGAGTGATGGCGAGAATGTGTGCGAGTGAGAAAGCATGTGAAAGAGAATGTGTGTGAGAATGTGTGTGAGAGAATGTGTGTGAGAGAATGTGTGTGAGAGTGAGAATGTGTGATGGCGAGAATGTGAGTGAGAATGTGTGTGAGAGAGAGAATGTGTGTGAGAGAGAATGCGTGAGTGAGAATGTGTGTGTGACAGTGAGAATGTGTGAGAGTGAGAATGCGTGTGAGAGTGAGAATGTGTGTGAGAGTCAGAATGTGTGTAAGAGTGAGAATGTGTGATGGCGAGAATTTGTGTCAGAATGTGTGTGAGAGAGAATGTGTGTGAGTGAGAATGTGTGTGAGTGAGAATGTGTGTGAGTGAGAATGTATGATGGCGAGAATGTGAGTGAGAATGTGTGAGAGAATGCGTGTGAGAGAGAATGTGTGAGAGAATGTGTGTGAGAGAGAATGTGTGTGAGTGAGAATATGTGATGGCGAGAATGTGTGAGTGAGAATGTGTGTGAGAGAATGCGTGTGAGAGAGAGAATGTGTGAGAGAATGTGTGTGTGAGAATGTGTGATGGTGAGAATGTGTGTGAGTGAGAATGTGTGATGGCGAGAATGTGTGTGAGAGAGAATGCGTGAGTGAGAATGTGTGTGTGACAGTGAGAATGTGTGAGAGTGAGAATGCGTGTGAGAGTGAGAATGTGTGTGAGAGTCAGAATGTGTGTAAGAGTGAGAATGTGTGATGGCGAGAATTTGTGTGAGAATGTGTGTGAGAGAGAATGTGTGTGAGTGAGAATGTGTGTGAGTGAGAATGTGTGTGAGTGAGAATGTATGATGGCGAGAATGTGAGTGAGAATGTGTGAGAGAATGCGTGTGAGAGAGAATGTGTGAGAGAATGTGTGTGAGAGAGAATGTGTGTGAGTGAGAATGTGTGAGTGAGAATGTGTGTGAGAGAATGCGTGTGAGAGAGAGAATGTGTGAGAGAATGTGTGTGTGAGAATGTGTGATGGTGAGAATGTGTGTGAGTGAGAATGTGTGATGGCGAGAATGTGTGTGAGTGAGAATGTGTGAGTGGGAATGCGTGTGAGAGAGAGAATGTGTGAGAGAATGTGTGTGAGTGAGAATGTGAGAGTGAGAATGTGTGTGAGAGTGAGAATGTGTGATGGCGAGAATGTGTGAGAGAGAGAACGTGTGTGAGAGTGAGAATGTGTGATGGCGAGAATGTGTGAGAGAGAGAACGTGTGTGAGAGTGAGAATGTGTGTGTGAGAGAGAATGTGTGTGAGAGAGAATGTGTGAGAGAGAATGTGTGAGAGTGAGAATGTGTGTGAGAGTGAGAATGTGTGTGAGAGTGAGAATGTGTGTGAGAGAGAATGTGTGTGAGAGAGAATGTGTGTGAGTGAGAATGTGTGTGAGAGAGAGAATGTGTGTGAGAGAGAATGTGTGAGAGAGAATGTGTGAGAGAGAATGTGTGAGAGTGAGAATGTGTGTGAGAGTGAGAATGTGTGTGAGAGTGAGAATGTGTGTGAGAGTGAGAATGTGTGTGAGAGTGAGAATGTGTGTGAGAGAGAACGTGTGCGAGAGAGAACGTGTGTGAGAGTGAGAATGTGTGTGTGAGAGAGAATGTGTGTGAGAGAGAATGTGTGTGAGAGAGAATGTGTGAGAGAGAATGTGTGAGAGAGAATGTGTGAGACAGAATGTGTGAGACAGAATGTGTGAGACAGAATGTGTGAGACAGAATGTGTGAGACAGAATGTGTGAGACAGAATGTGTGAAGACAGAATGTGTGAGACAGAATGTGTGAGACAGAATGTGTGAGACAGAATGTGTGTGAGAGTGAGAATGTGTGTGAGACAGAATGTGTGTGAGACAGAATGTGTGAGACAGAATGTGTGAGACAGAATGTGTGAGACAGAATGTGTGTGAGAGTGAGAATGTGTGTGAGACAGAATGTGTGTGAGACAGAATGTGTGAGACAGAATGTGTGTGAGTGAGAATGTGTGTGAAAGAGAATGCATGTGACGGTGAGAATGTGTGTGAAAATGTGTGTAAGAGTGAGAATGTGTGTGAGAGAGAATGCATGTGAGAGTGAGAATGTGTGAGAGAGTGAGAATGTGTGAGAGAGATTGTGCGTGAGACAGAATGTGTGTGAGAGTGAGAATGTGTGAGACAGAATGTGTGTGAGAGAGAATACATGTGACAGTGAGAATGTGTGTGACAGAGAATGTGTGTGAAAGAGAATACGTGTGTGAGAGAGAATGCATGTGAGAGTGAGAATGTGTGTGTGAGAGAGAATGCGTGTGTGAGAGAATGTGTGTGAGAGAGAATGCGTGTGTGAGAGAATGCATGTGAGAGTGAGAATGTGTGAGAGAGTGAGAATGTGTGAGAGAGATTGTGCGTGAGACAGAATGTGTGTGAGAGTGAGAATGTGTGAGACAGAATGTGTGTGAGAGAGAATACATGTGACAGTGAGAATGTGTGTGACAGAGAATGTGTGTGAAAGAGAATACGTGTGTGAGAGAGAATGCATGTGAGAGTGAGAATGTGTGTGTGAGAGAGAATGCGTGTGTGAGAGAATGTGTGTGAGAGAGAATGCGTGTGTGAGAGAATGCATGTGAGAGTGAGAATGTGTGAGAGAGTGAGAATGTGTGAGAGAGATTGTGCGTGAGAGAGAGAATGTGTGTGAGACAGAATGTGTGTGAGAGAATGCGTGTGAGAGTGAGAATGTGTGTGAGAGAATGTGTGTGAGAGAATGCGTGTGAGAGTGAGAATGTGTGATGGCGAGAATGTGTGTGAGACAGAATGTGTGTGAGAGAGAATACATGTGACAGTGAGAATGTGTGTGAGAGAGAATGCATGTGATGGTGAGAATGTGTGAGAGAGAATGTGTGTGACAGAGAATGTGTGTGAGAGTGAGAATGTGTGATGGCGAGAATGTGTGAGTGAGAATGTGTGAGAGAGAGAATGTGTGTGAGTGAGAATGTGTGTGAGAGTGAGAATGTGTGTGAGAGTGAGAGTGTGTGTGAGCAAGCATGAATGTGAGAGCGAGTGCGAGAGTGTGTGTGAGAGAGTGTGTGTGTCAATGAATGTGAGAGAGGGAGAGTGAGAGAGGTAGGGAGAGAATTTGAGAGAGAGAAAATGTGAGAGAGGTAGAATGTGAGAGAGAGAGAAGGAATGTGTGTGTAAGTCAGGACGAGAGTCTGAGGGCAAGTGTGAGGGAGAGATAGAGAGATAAAGGGCACGGGGTAGAATACAAACCCAGTCAGTCAGGCTGGAGAAACACGCGATGACTCGCCGAGTGCCAGACAGTTTCCTAACACCCTGTCACAGGAACAGCAAGTGGCCGTTCAGCCCCTCAAGCCTGTTCCTGCCATCAGATCATGGCTGATCCGCATCAGCTCCATCTCCCCGCCTCGGTTCTGTAACCCTTCATTTCCTTACCTGACAAAAATCTGATCCAAATCGGGTCTGAGTTTTCCAATGGACACCCCCCCACCCATTGTGACAGCGTTTTGGAGTTGGGGGGGTGTGGGGAAGGTGGGATTCCCACTCCCCCTTTGTGTGACAAAGTGCTTTCTGCCCCCTTGTCCTGGACTTCCCCCCCCACACCCCACCCCTTGCCCCATCGAATCCTTTAATCATCCGTAACCCCTCGATCAGATTCCTGCTTAACCTTCGATACTGGCGGCAATACAGGCCCGGTTTGGGCGACCTGTCCTCGGACTTAACCCTTTGAGCCCCAGGATCGTTCTGCCGCGTTATTTTCACCCGGGTTAGAGCTGACCTTTATTGAACGGGTACACATACAGCCGGCGCCGAGAGATGATTATTATTGTTTTTTTTTAAAAAAATGATTCTTCAAAGTCTCGTGCTGAAGCAAGAGAGGCCGACGGCGCCTGGGTGGGAGAAGCCAGTCCACTGGGAGGCGTGTGCCTGTCTGCCGGGTTCTCCAAGAGCCGAGTGCTGGTCCGTATCCGTGTGCGTGCGCGAGAGAGAGAGAGAGAGAGAGAGAGGGGTGCTGCATGCGTGACTGCGAATGCGCTCGCGTGCGTTATAATACAGGGTGCGCGTGTGAGAGTGCTGGCAGCCCGGGCGCGTGAACGCACACCTCCGGGGCAGCGCGCGCTTGATTCTGTGCACGGTGTGGCGGGGGGGGGGGGGGGGGGGGGGTGCGGAGAACTGTGCAGGGCTGACTTTGTGTTGCGCGAGAGAATGGGCGCGCGCGCAAGGGAGCTGCGTGTGCCCCTGCGTGCTGGCGTGTGAGACAGCTCGTGTGCGACTGTGTGCGCGCACAAGGAGTGACAGAAGACGCCTGCCCCATGGGAGGCTGACAGCAAGAGACTGCTCACCAGTTTCCTCATTGCGCAAAGGGCGTTAAACTTGGGTGGGATTTCAAATAGGCGGGTGGGGTAGTTAGGGCACAAGGCTGACAGAGACGGGAAACGGGAGTACCTCTCTCTCGACACTCTCCGGTTCCCGATCGCTGATCCCAGCACGATCGCCCGCTTGCCGGCAGTGACTAATCCTGCCGAACGCCCGGGTGCAAGTTGGGCAGAGACACAGTTCAGCCATTGCGGAGCACCGCACCCTGGGTGCCTTCGCCTCCTCCCCCACCCCACCCGCCATATTTCCCACAGCCTGGAAACCGGATCACCCCTCCCTTTGCCGAGTTACCTGGGCCCAGCGTCGCCTCCAGAGCCCATCGCCGAGCCGGACTGTCAGGCCCGTTCCACCATTCAGAGGTTCCCAGAGAGCAGAGGCGCGACCTGCATCAAATTTACAGCCCTCAAGCCACAGCAGCAGAACCCTGCCCACCCCCCACCACCCGCCGACGGTGCATCCACCTGCACCCTGACCCATGCCAGCAAGACCTGACGGGGCCACAACTAGCAATCGATAACTGCAGACAAGCTGATTGACAGCATGGTCAAAGTCCCACAGCCACCGTCTTACTGACTGTATCTCTACTGATGTTAATGCAGCTCCCTCACACTGTCACTCAGTAACCCCTCTCCCCCCAGCGCCCTGTGTTACTGACTGTATCTCTACTGATGTTAATCCAGCTCCCTCACACTGTCACTCAGTAACCCCTCTCCCCCCAGCGCCCTGTGTTACTGACTGTATCTCTACTGATGTTAATCCAGCTCCCTCACACTGTCACTCAGTAACCCCTCTCCCCCCAGCGCCCTGTGTTACTGACTGTATCTCTACTGATGTTAATCCAGCTCCCTCCCAACGTCACTCAGTAACCCCTCTCCCTCCAGCGCCCTGTGTTACTGACTGTATCTCTACTGATGTTAATCCAGCTCCCTCACACTGTCACTCAGTAACCCCTCTCTCCCCAGCGCCCTGTGTTACTGACTGTATCTCTACTGATGTTAATCCAGCTCCCTCACACTGTCACTCAGTAACCCCTCTCCCCCCAGCGCCCTATGTTACTGACTGTATCTCTACTGATGTTAATCCAGCTCCCTCACTCTGTCACTCAGTAACCTGTCTCCCCCCAGCACCCTGTGTTACTGACTGTATCTCTACTGATGTTAATCCAGCTCCCTCACACTGTCACTCAGTAACTCCTCTCCCCCCATCGCCATGTGTTACTGACTGTATCTCTGCTGATGTTAATCCAGCTCCCTCACACTGTCACTCAGTAACCCCTCTCCCCCCAGCGCCCTGTGTTACTGACTGTATCTCTACTGATGTTAATGCAGCTCCCTCACACTATCACTCAGTAACCCCTCTCCCCCCAGCGCCCTGTGTTACTGACTGTATCTCTACTGATGTTAATCCAGCTCCCTCACACTGTCACTCAGTAACCCGTCTCCCCCCAGCGCCCTGTGTTAATGACTGTATCTCTACTGATGTTAATGCAGCTCCCTCACACTATCACTCAGTAACCCCTCTCCCCCCAGCGCCCTGTGTTACTGACTGTATCTCTACTGATGTTAATCCAGCTCCCTCAGACTGTCACTCAGTAACCCCTCTCCCCCCAGTGCCATGTGCTACCGACTGTATCTCTACTGATGTTAATCCAGCTCCCTCACACTGTCACTCAGTAACCCCTCTCCCCCCAGTGCCCTGTGTTACTGACTGTATCTCTACTGATGTTAATCCAGCTCCCTCACACTGTCACTCAGTAACCCCTCTCCCCCCAGTGCCCTGTGTTACTGACTGTATCTCTACTGATGTTAATCCAGCTCCCTCACACCGTCACTCAGTAACCCCTCTCCCCCCAGCACCCTGTGTTACTGACTGTATCTCTACTGATGTTAATCCAGCTCCCTCACACTGTCACTCAGGAACCCCTCTCCCCCCAGCGCCCTGTGTTACTGACTGTATCTCTACTGATGTTAATCCAGCTCCCTCACACTGTCACTCAGTAACCCCTCTCTCCCCCCAACGCCCTCTGTTACTGACTGTATCTCTACTGATGTTAATCCAGCTCCCTCACACTGTCACTCAGTAACCCGTCTCCCCCCAGCGCCCTGTGTTAATGACTGTATCTCTACTGATGTTAATGCAGCTCCCTCACACTATCACTCAGTAACCCCTCTCCCCCCAGCGCCCTGTGTTACTGACTGTATCTCTACTGATGTTAATCCAGCTCCCTCAGACTGTCACTCAGTAACCCCTCTCCCCCCAGTGCCATGTGCTACCGACTGTATCTCTACTGATGTTAATCCAGCTCCCTCACACTGTCACTCAGTAACCCCTCTCCCCCCAGTGCCCTGTGTTACTGACTGTATCTCTACTGATGTTAATCCAGCTCCCTCACACTGTCACTCAGTAACCTGTCTCCCCCCAGCGCCCTGTGTTACTGACTGTATCTCTACTGATGTTAATCCAGCTCCCTCACACTGTCACTCAGTAACCCCTCTCCCCCCAGCACCCTGTGTTACTGACTGTATCTCTACTGATGTTAATCCAGCTCCCTCACACTGTCACTCAGTAACCCCTCTCCCCCCAGCACCCTGTGTTACTGACTGTATCTCTACTGATGTTAATCCAGCTCCCTCACACTGTCACTCAGTAACCCCCTCTCCCCCCAGCACCCTGTGTTACTGACTGTATCTCTACTGATGTTAATCCAGCTCCCTCACTCTGGCACTCAGTAACCCCTCTCCCCCCAGCGCCCTGTGTTACTGACTGTATCTCTACTGATGTTAATCCAGCTCCCTCACACTGTCACTCAGTAACCCCTCTCCCCCAGCGCCCAGTGTTACTGACTGTATCATTACTGATGTTAATCCAGCTCCCTCACACTGTCACTCAGTAACCTGTCTCCCCCCAGCGCCCTGTGTTACTGACTGTATCTCTACTGATGTTAATCCAGCCCCCTCACACTGTCACTCAGTAACCCCTCTCCCCCCAGCACCCTGTGTTACTGCCTGTATCTCTACTGATGTTAATCCAGCTCCCTCACACTGTCACTCAGTAACCCCTCTCCCCCCAGCGCCCTGTGTTACTGACTGTATCTCTACTGATGTTAATCCAGCTCCCTCACACTGTCACTCAGTAACCCCTCTCCCCCCAGCGCCCTGTGTTACTGACTGTATCTCTACTGATGTTAATCCAGCTCCCTCACACTGTCACTCAGTAACCCCTCTCCCCCCAGCACCCTGTGTTACTGACTGTATCTCTACTGATGTTAATCCAGCTCCCTCACACTGTCACTCAGTAACCCCTCTCCCCCCAGCACCCTGTGTTACTGACTGTATCTCTACTGATGTTAATCCAGCTCCCTCACTCTGGCACACAGTAACCCCTCTCCCCCCAGCGCCCTGTGTTACTGACTGTATCTCTACTGATGTTAATCCAGCTCCCTCACACTGTCACTCAGTAACCCCTCTCCCCCAGCGCCCAGTGTTACTGACTGTATCATTACTGATGTTAATCCAGCTCCCTCACACTGTCACTCAGTAACCCCTCTCCCCCCAGCGCCCTGTGTTACTGACTGTATCTCTACTGATGTTAATCCAGCTCCCTCACACTGTCACTCAGTAACCCCTCTCCCCCCCAACCCTTCATTCCTGCCTGTGACTTGGGACAAGGTGGGAGACACACGGGGGTCTATCAATCAATCGGAAACAGAAGCGCTGATAAGGAAATGTGTTCCATTCTTTGAAGATACTGGGGACGGTCCCCGGTGCTGATAAAGGGTCTCCGTTGTGTGTGTCGAGCGTGGGGGGAGTGTTCTTAAACTGATTGTCAGGCTACCCGGAGGGGCTGCCCTGCTGTTCTCCTGTGCTCCCGCCCCACTTCCTCCCAGGCTAGGGTGACAGGGATTGTCCCATCGATACAAAGCAGCTGGTAAGTCAGCTCGCTTCCCAGTCCAAGTGAGGTTCCATTTTGAAGGCGTCATTCTTCACTCTCCCTCCACTGCCCTCTTGCCGCTGGGGGAGCAGACAGGCAGCCTGCCCTGGTTCCCAGGGCACCTACCATTGACGCCCCCCCCCCCCCCCCCACCCCCCCCACCACTACCCGCGCCAAGCGTCTTCAAAAACGGCCTAAGCCGTGTGGACGTTCAGATTCTGTCCGGCGGTGGTGGAGACAGGGGGAGGTAATATGCTGGATGGGAGCGAGAGGGGCGACAGAAAGAGGGGCTTGAGGCAGGTGGCAAGGGTGGTGAAGAGATACGGAGACGGTGGGGGGGGGGGGCGGGGGAGACAGAGAGAGACAAAGAGAGAGAGAGTGAAAGAGCCAGACACAGACAGAGAGGGAGATAGATAGAGAGAGAAGGAGAAATTGAGAGAAACAGTGCCAGGCAAAGAGAGATAGAGAGAGAGAAAGAACCAGAGAGAGTAAGAGAGAAAAGAGCCAGACACAGACAGAGAGAGAGAGAGAGAGAGAGAGACACAGATAGAGAGTCAGACAGGGAGAAAGAGCCACATTGTTGGCGGGGGGGGGGAGGGGGTGGAAGGGAAGAATTGGACACAGAAAACAGGACAGAGAACCAGAAAAAGGGAAAGAGAGAGAAAGAGAGAGGGAACGAGGAAGATGGATAGACTGATACAGAGATACAGACAGACAGGCAGACAGGAAGCAAGAGACAATACGTAGAACAATTGATTCAGTGAGAAAATGATGCAGACAGAGAGGAGATATAGAAAGAGAGCGAGAGAGAAAGAGCGAAAAAGAGAACGGGAGAGACGGGGAGAGGGAAAGCGACAGAGGGAGGGAAAGTGACGGAGAGAGAGGGAAAGTGACGGAGAGAAAGTGACGGAGAGAGAGGGAAAGTGACGGAGAGAGGGAAATTGACGGGGAGGGGGAAGTGACAGAGGGAGGGAAAGTGACGGGGAGAGAGGGAAAGTGATGGAGAGAGGGGGAAAGTGACGGAGAGAGGGGGAAAGTGATGGAGAGAGGGGGAAAGTGATGGAGAGAGGGGGAAAGTGATGGAGAGAGGGGGAAAGTGACGGAGAGAGAGGGAAAGTGATGGAGAGAGGGGGAAAGTGACGGAGAGAGGGAAATTGACGGGGAGGGGGAAGTGACAGAGGGAGGGAAAGTGACGGGGAGAGAGGGAAAGTGATGGAGAGAGGGGGAAAGTGACGGAGAGAGGGGGAAAGTGATGGAGAGAGGGGGAAAGTGATGGAGAGAGGGGGAAAGTGATGGAGAGAGGGGGAAAGTGACGGAGAGAGAGGGAAAGTGATGGAGAGAGGGGGAAAGTGACGGAGAGAGAGGGAAAGTGACAGAGAGGGAAAGTGACGGAGAGAGGGAAATTGACGGGGAGGGGGAAGTGACAGAGGGAGGGAAAGTGACGGGGAGAGAGGGAAAATGATGGAGAGAGGGAAATTTGCAGAGAGGGGGAAAGTGACGGAGAGAGGGGGAAAGTGATGGAGAGAGGGGGAAAGTGACGGAGAGAGGGGGAAAGTGACGGAGAGAGGGGGAAAGTGATGGAGAGAGGGGGAAAGTGACGGAGAGAGAGGGAAAGTGACAGAGAGAGGGAAAGTGACGGAGAGAAAGTGACGGAGAGAAAGTGATGGAGAGAGAGAGAAAGTGACGGAGAGAGAGGGAAAGTGACGGCAAGAGGGAAAGTGACGGAGAGAGGGAAAGTGACGGAGAGAGGGAAAGTGACGGAGAGAGGGAAAGTGACGGAGAGAGGGAAAGTGACGGAGAGAGGGAAAGTGACGGAGAGAGGGAAAGTGACGGAGAGAAAGTGACGGAGAGAAAGTGACGGAGAAAGAGGGAAAGTGACGGAGAGAGAAAGAGACGGAGAGAGAGAAAGAGACAGAGAGAGAGAAAGTGACGGCGAGAGGGAAAGTGACGGTGAGAAGGAAAGTGACGGAGAGAGAGAGAAAGTGACGGTGAGAAGGAAAGTGACGGAGAGAGAGAGAAAGTGACGGTGAGAAGGAAAGTGACGGAGAGAGAGGGAAAGTGACGGAGAGAGAGAGAAAGTGACGGTGAGAAGGAAAGTGACGGAGAGAGAGAAAGTGACGGAGAGAGAGAGAAAGTGACGGAGAGAGAGGGAAAGTGACGGAGAGAGAGAAAGTGACGGAGAGAGAGAAAGTGACGGAGAGAGAGAGAAAGTGACGGAGAGAGAGGGAAAGTGACGGAGAGAGAGAAAGTGACGGAGAGAGAGAAAGTGACGGAGAGAGAGAGAAAGTGACGGAGAGAGAGGGAAAGTGACGGAGAGAGAGAAAGTGACGGAGAGAGGGAAAGTGACGGAGAGAGAAAGTGACGGAGAGAGAGGGAAAGTGACGGAGAGAGAGAAAGTGACGGAGAGAGGGAAAGTGACGGAGAGAGGGAAAGTGACGGAGAGAGAGAGAAAGTGACGGAGAGAGAGGGAAAGTGACGGACAGAGAGGGAAAGTGACGGCAAGAGGGAAAGTGACAGAGAGAGGGAAAGTGACGGAGAGAGAGAGAAAGTGACGGAGAGAGAGAGAAAGTGACGGAGAGAGAGAGAAAGTGACGGAGAGAGAGAGAAAGTGACGGAGAGAGAGAGAAAGTGACAGAGAGAGAGAGAAAGTGACGGAGAGAGAGAGAAAGTGACGGAGAGAGGGAAAGTGACGGAGAGAGAGGGAAAGTGACGGAGAGAGAGAAAGTGACGGAGAGAGAGGGAAAGTGACGGAGAGAGAGAAAGTGACGGAGAGAGAGAAAGTGACGGAGAGAGAGGGAAAGTGACGGAGAGAGAGAAAGTGACGGAGAGAGATGGTGAGCGAGAGAGAAAGAGAGAGAGGGAGAGAGAGTACATAAGTGGCCAAGATGACCCAACAGAAGGGGGAGAGTTGGGCGGCTAACCTGACACTTCCTCTGGCCTCGGTCCGAGCTGCGAGGTCTCCCGATCTCATTTCTTCCGCCCAGCCCTCCACCCCGCCCTAGCCCAGCCGAGTGGCCCGGGCCCAGATCGACCCAGCAGCCCCACCCCTGAACCCTTCGACGCCGGCACGCCGAAGCCTGGCACGGGTGCTGCATGAAACGAACCCCCTGACGCCACGGCTACCAGCGGAGACTCACCACTGGCAAACTGCTGTCGTCATCGGGACCATCGTTAAGCTCTTCCAGGCTTTGCGACGGGACTGACTGACCTGCTTCACCCTTGGGGTTCGGAAGAGTTGAAAGAAATTAAAAATATGACAAGTCGTGCGCATCTCCTCCCAGCCCCCACCTCTGCAGCAGCACCACCGGTGGTGGGAGGGCGGAATGACCACGTGACATGTTTACATAGGCAGTTCCCAGTCTAAGTGTGGACATCAGGAATGACATCAAGAAATAATACGAGGGGGAGAATTTAGGGTTCTAAAATGGTTGAGTGGTGCCGGGGGGAGGTGGGGGGGGTGGGGTGGGCGCTGCTTTACAGTGGTGCGCCTTGGCCTGCTTATGTCACCCCCCCTGCCCCACCCCAACACCCACGTCTAACCTCGCTTCACTGCATCAGTTCAACTGCAAGAGACTTAAGACACGAGGTAAGGGGAACTCCCCTGTGGTCAGGAACAATAGGAAGCTGATCCTCCCCAAAATGTCACACTCACCACAGGTCATGCCACAAGTTACTCCTGTACTGGATACCCACAATGCGACCTTCTGGGAGAAACCTCAAAGCTCCCTGGAACTGCATACCCGCCCCACTGTGGCCCCACCTCCAGTACCTGTCCCTCAGCTTGTCTATTCATGCAGAGGAGACATTGTCTCCTCACTTAAGGTGGGATATTACAGGCTGTGCCCTCCGACTCGACTACTCTGGGTGAGTTGAAACAGCTAGCCACAATCACTGCAGAATTCTAAACGGCTCGACCATCAAGACGGGTCACAGGACCAGGAGGAGGCCATTCAGCCCCCCTCTTGAGCCTGTTACACAGGAACAGGAGGAGGCCATTCAGCCCCCCTCTTGAGCCTGTTACACAGGAACAGGAGGAGGCCATTCAGCCCCCCTCTTGAGCCTGTTACACAGGAACAGGAGGAGGCCCATTCAGCCCCCTCTAGAGCCTGTTACACAGGAAACAGGAGGAGGCCCATTCAGCCCCCCTCTCGAGCCTGTTACACAGGAACAGGAGGAGCCCATTCAGCCCCTCTCGAGCCTGTTACACAGGAACAGGAGGAGCCCATTCAGCCCTCTCGAGCCTGTTAATACAGGACCAGGAGGCCATTCCACCCCTCTTAAGCCTGTTATTTAGGAACAGGAGGAAGCTATCTAGCCCCTCAAGCCTGTTACACAGGAAGAGGAGGAGGCCATTCAGCCCCCTTGAGCCTGTGCCTCTATTCAGTCAGGACTGTGGCAGACCTGTATCTTAACTCCACCTACACGCCTCAGTTCCATAACCCTTAACCCCCCCCTTACCCAATACAAATCCATCAATCTATGTTTTGAAATTCCAACTCAGCTCAAGCCTTGACAGCTTTTTGGGGTTTGGGGAGGGCGGGGGGGGGGGGGGGGGGGGGGGGGGGGAGGTGTGATGATGAGGGAAGAGAGAGTTCCGGATTCCCACTCCCCTTTGAGAAGGGACGCTTCCTGATATCACCCGCCGAACGGCCCGGCTCAAATTTTTACCCCCTTGTTCGGGACCGGTACATGAATCACCAGAAGTTGGTACGCAGATGCAGCGAGTGATTGGGAAGGCAAATGGAAAGTTGTCCTTTATTGCGAGGGGGGAAATGGCGTATAAAAGTGGGGAAGTCTTGCTACAGCTGGACAGGGCGTTGGTGAGGCCGCTCCTGGGGGCACTGTGGGACAGTTCTGGTCTCCTTTCTTAAGGAGGGACAGACTCGCATTGGAAGCCGTTCAGAGACGGTTCACTCGGCTGATTCCTGGGACGAAGGGGGTTTGTCTGATGGGGGAAAGGTTGAGCAGGTTGGGGCCTCTTCCCATTGGTGTTTAGAAGAATGAGAGGTGATCTTATTGAAACGTGTCAGATTCTGAGGGGAGGGGGTTTGACAGGGTGGATGCTGAGGGGATGTTTTCCCCCCCTCAAGGGGGGGGGTGGGGGGTGGGGGATGTAGAACAAGGGGAGGGGGGGGCACAGTTTCAGAATGAGGGGTCTCCCATTGAAGACAGAGATGAGGAGGAATTCTTGTCTCAGAGGGTGGTCAGTCTGTGGAATTCTCTCTCCCCCCCCCACTCCCCCTGAGAGCAGCGGGGGCCGGGTCACTGAATATATTCAAGGCCGAGTGAGACAGATTTTCTGATCGACGAAGGAGTCGAGGGTGTCAGGCAGTGGGGGTAACAGACAGGAAAGTGGAGTTGAGGCTACGGTCAGATCAGCCACAATCTTATCGAATAGAGGAGCAGGCTTGAGGGGCCGAATGGCCTCCTCCTGTATCCTATGTTCTCACCATCACCCTGAACAGCTTGGCCCTCATTTTAAGGTTCTGCCCCTTGTTCTGGACTCTTCCCTGCACCCCATCCTCCTGTGTCCTCTTCCCCCCTCCCACCCCCCTCCCCCACCCGCCCCCAACAACCCCCCCAACACCCGGCCCCCAACACTCGCCCCAACACCCCGCCCCCACAACCCCCAACACCCGCCCCCAACAACTCCCCCAACACCCCCAACAGCCCCCCCAACACACCCCCCAAACACCTGCCCCAACACACCCCCCCAACACCACCCCCCAACACACCCAACACCCCCCCCAAACACCCCCCAACACCCCCCAACACACCCCCCAACACACCCCCCAACACCCCACCCAAACACCCCCAACACCCACCCCCAACACACCCCCCAACACCCCACCCAAAACACCCCCAACATCCCACCCAACACCCGCCCCAACACACCCCCCAACACCCCCCCCAAACACCCCCCAACACCCCCCCAACACACCCCCCAACACACCCCCCACCAACACCCCCCCAACACCCCACCCCAAACACCCCCAACATCCCACCCAACACCCGCCCCAACACACCCCCCAACAGCCACCCCCCCCAACACCCGTCCCAACACCCGTCCCAACACCCCCCCCCAACGAGCAGAGGGAGTAGTTTCTCACCTTTGGCCCTAAGCTCTGGAATTCCTTCCCTAGACCTCTCCCCATTTCTCTCTCTCCCTGTCTCTGTCTCCCTGTGTCTCTCTCCCTGTCTCTGTCCTTGTCTCCCTGTGTCTCTGTCCCTGTCCCTGTCTCCTGTCTCTGTCCCTGTCTCCCTGTGTCTCTGTCCCTGTCCCTGTCTCCCTGTGTCTCTGTCCCTGTCTCTGTCTCCCTGTCTCCTCTGTCCCCTGTCCCTGTCTCCCTGTCTCTCTGTCCCTGTCCCTGGTCTCCCTGTGTCTCTGTCCCTGTCCCTGTCTCCCTGTCTCTCTGTCCCTGTCCCTGTCTCCCTGTGTCTCTGTCCCTGTCTCCCTGTGTCTCTGTCCCTGTCTCCCTGTGTCTCTGTCCCTGTCCCTGTCTCCCTGTGTCTCTCTCCCTGTCTCTGTCCCTGTCCCTGTCTCCCTGTGTCTCTCTCCCTGTCTCTGTCCCTGTCCCTGTCTCCCTGTGTCTCTCTCCCTGTCCCTGTCTCCCTGTCTCTCTGTCCCTGTCCCTGTCTCCCTGTGTCTCTCTCCCTGTCTCTGTCCCTGTCCCTGTCTCCCTGTGTCTCTCTCCCTGTCCCTGTCCCTGTCCTCCCTGTGTCTCTCTCCCTGTCTCTGTCCCTGTCCCTGTCTCCCTGTGTCTCTCTCCCTGTCCCTGTCTCTGTCCCTGTCTCCCTGTTGTCTCTCTCCCTGTCCCTGTCCCTGTCTCTGTCCCTGTCTCCCTGTGTCTCTGTCCCTGTCCCTGTCTCCCTGTGTCTCTCTCCCTGTCCCTGTCCCTGTCTCTGTCCCTGTCTCCCTGTGTCCCTGTCCCTGTCTCCCTGTGTCTCCCTCCCTGTCCCTGTCCCTGTCTCTGTCCCTGTCTCCCTGTGTCTCTGTCCCTGTCTCCCTGTGTCTCTCGTCCTTGTCTCCCCGTGTCTCTCTCCCTGTCCCTGTCCCTGTCTCTGTCTCTGTCTCCCTGTGTCTCTGTCCCTGTCCCTGTCCCTGTCTCTGTCCCTGTCTCCCTGTGTCTCTGTCCCTGTCTCCCTGTGTCTCTCGTCCTTGTCTCCCCGTGTCCTCTCTCCTGTCCCTGTCCCTGTCTCTGTCCCTGTCTCCCTGTGTCCTCTCGTCCTTGTCTCCCGTGTCTCGTCTCCCTGTCCCTGTCCCTGTCTCTGTCTCCCTGTGTTTCTCTCCCTGTCCCTGTCCCTGTCTCTGTCCCTGTCTCCCTGTGTCTCTGTCCCTGTCTCCCTGTGTCTCTCGTCCTGTCTCCCCGTGTCTCTCTCCCTGTCCCTGTCCCTGTCTCTGTCTCTGTCTCCCTGTGTCTCTGTCCCTGTCCCTGTCTCCCTGTGTCTCTCTCCCTGTCTCCCTGTGTCTCTCGTCCTTGTCTCCCCCGTGTCTCTCTTCCTGTCTCTGTCCTTGTCCCTGTCTCCCTGTCCCTGTCTCTGTCCCTGTCTCCCTGTCTCTGTCTCTGTCCCTGTGTCTCTGTCCCTGTCTCTGTCTCCATGTGTCTCTGTCCCTGTCTCCCTGTGTCTCTCTCCCTGTCCCTGTCTCCCTGTCTCTGTCTCTGTCCCTGTGTCTCTGTCCCTGTCCCTGTCTCCCCTGTGTCTCTGTCCCTGTCTCCCTGTGTCTCTGTCCCTGTCTCTGTCCCTGTCCCTGTCTCCCTGTGTCTCTGTCCCTGTCCCTGTCTCCCTGTGTCTCTGTCCCTGTCCCTGTCTCCCTGTGTCTCTCTGCCTGTCTGTCTCCTTGTGTCTCTCTGCCTGTCTGTCTCCTTGTGTCTCTCTGCCTGTCTGTCTCCCTGTGTCTCTGTCCCTGTCCCCCTGTGTCTCTGTCCCTGTCCCCCTGTGTCTCTCTCCCTGTCTCTGTCCCTGTCCCTGTCTCCCTGTCCCTGTCTCCCTGTCTCTCTCCGTGTCCTCTCCGTGTCTCTCTCCGTGTCTCTCTCCGTGTCTCTGTCCCTGTCTCTCTCTCTCTCTCCGCCTCTCTCTCTCTCTCCGCCTCTCTCTCTCTCCGCCTCTCTCTCCTCTCCGCCTCTCTCTCTCTCCGCCTCTCTCTCTCTCCGCCTCTCTCTCTCTCCGCCTCTCTCTCTCTCCGCCTCTCTCTCTCTCCGCCTCTCTCTCTCTCCGCCTCTCTCTCTCTCTCCGCCTCTCTCTCTCTCTCCGCCTCTCTCTCTCTCTCCGCCTCTCTCTCTCCCTGTCTCTCTCTCTGTCCCTGTCTCTCTCTCTGTCCCTGTCTCTCTCTCACCCTGTCTCTCTCTCTCTCCCTGTCTTTCTCTCTCCTTGTCTCTGTCCCTGTCTGTCTCTCTGTCCCTGTCTGTCTCTCTCTCTCTGTCTCCTCCTTTTCAGACGCTCCTTAAAAACTGATCTCACTGACCGAGCTTGTGGTCACCTGTCCCTAATATCCCCGCCTGTGGCTCGGGGTCAGATTCTGTCTGATTTTGCGCTCCCGGTTGAGCGCCCTGGGGACGATTTGCTCTGTTAAAGGTGATACATAAATGCAAGTCCTCTGGACCCTCCGAGCGACACAAGCGAAGTATGGGGCAAGGCAACCAGCCTCTCTTACCGCAGCAGGAGTGGAACGCCCGTACCCCGGGTTTTTGCTCCGGAGTTGCCCCTCCGATGATCCGGGAATTAGACGGAACTCCGGAAGCCCGGATCTCCGGCTCCGCAGCTCTCTGGGGGAGAAAAATGAAAAGGAGCGGTTAATATTCCCTCTGTTGTGCAGTCGCTGAGTAAGGAAGGGACCCAGTGGAGACGATGACAGAAAGAGCCAGCTGGATTGCCACTTACCTCTCCCGCCTCACACTCAGGAGGATGTGGCTTCCAGCCCAGAGACTCGAGCCCCATAATCCAGGCCCAAGACTGCTCCCTGGTGCCAGCACTGTCGGAGAGTCAGCGCTGAGGTAGCGCCGCACTGTCGGAGGGTCAGTGCTGAGGGAGTGCCGCACTGTCGGAGGGTCAGCGCTGAGGGAGCGCCGCACTGTCGGAGGGTCAGTGCTGAGGGAGCGCCGCACTGTCGGAGGGTCAGTGCTGAGGGAGCGCCGCACTGTCGGAGGGGTCAGTGCTGAGGGAGAGCCGCACTGCGGAGGGTCAGTGCTGAGGGAAGCGCCGCACTGTGGGAGGATCAGTGCTGAGGTAGAGCCGCACTGTTGGAGGGTCAGTGCTGAGGGAGAGCCGCACTGTTGGAGGGTCAGTGCTGAGGGAGAGCCGCACTGTCGGAGGCGCTATATTAGAATGAGACGTTATGCTCCCTCAGGGGGATTTAAAAGATCCCGCGGCCACGACTGGGAGAAAAGTGGCTGAGGCCAGCAGGGGCCGGTGTTTATCCTGAAACCCCCGCGAGCAATAATCGCCTCTCCAGCAACAACTAAAACAAGACGGCGAGAGCCGTGACCTCCACGCCGCTTGTGGGATCTTGCCGTGCGCGTTCTGGCTGCCGTGTTTCCTTACGTGACAACAGTGAAGCGGGGCCAGTTCCGAAGGCTCCTTTCGTCGGCCGTGAGGCGCTTCAAGAGATCCTGAGGGGGTGGGGGGGGGGGGGGGCGCGAAAGGGCTTTCTTTTGAGGAGCACCCAGGCCTCCTCGTTCCGAACCTCTTACCTTGGGTGAGGCGGGTGGCCGATTGGCGCTGGCTGGCTCGGCGGGCCCCTTCTTGGATCAGGGGAGGGACAATCCGAGTGGACAGGTCCTTCGCCTCGGCTTCCTGGAATTAAAAGCAAACAACGTGTTGGGCATATCCTCTCTCTCTCTCTCTCTCTCTCGCCCAGCAGGCCGGGCGCCCAGGCTGTTGGATCCGGATGCTGGGCACTGGGCACTGTGCCAATGTTGAGCCGGACTGCTGATTGGGTTTCGACGCTCGGGAGGCCGCAGTTCAACCCGCTCCCCCGAACGTCAATCCAGATCTTTCATCTGACCGCGCGAACAAACATCATCAAGGTCGTAGCTCAAATCCCTCATCCCAGAGGACAGGCTCCCGTAATCCTCGCCTAGTGCTGGTGCTGAGGGAGCGCCGCACTGTCGGAGGGTCAGTGCTGAGGGTAGCGCCGCACTGTCGGAGGGTCAGTGCTGAGGGAGCGCCGCGCTGTCGGAGGGTCAGTGCTGAGGGAGAGCTGCGCTGTCGGAGGGTCAGTGCTGAGGGAGCGCCGCGCTGTCGGAGGGTCAGTGCTGAGGGAGCGCCGCACTGTCGGAGGGGTCAATGCTGAGGGAGCGCCGCACTGTGGGGAGGGTCAGTTGCTGAGGGAGCGCCGCACTGTCGGAGGGTCAATGCTGAGGGAGCGCCGCACTGTGGGAGGGTCAGTGCTGAGGGAGTGCCGCACTGTCCGAGGGTCAGTACTGAGGGAGCGCCGCACTGTCAGAGGGTCAGTGCTGAGGGAGCGCCGCACTGTGGGAGGGTCAGTGCTGAGGGAGAGCCGCACTGTGGGAGGGTCAGTGCTGAGGGAGAGCCGCACTGTGGGGAGGGTCGGTGCTGAGGGAGCGCCGCACTGTGGGAGGGTCGGTGCTGAGGGAGCGTCGCACTGTCGGAGGGTCGGTGCTGAGGGAGCGCCACACTGTCGGAGGGTCAGTGCTGAGGGAGCGCCGCACTGTGGGAGGGTCAGTGCTGAGGGAGCGCCGCACTGTGGGAGGGTCAGTGCTGAGGGAGCGCCGCACTGTGGGAGGGTCAGTGCTGAGGGAGCGCCGCACTGTGGGAGGGTCAGTGCTGAGGGAGAGCCGCACTGTCGGAGGGTCAGTGCTGAGGGAGCGCCGCACTGTCGGAAGGTCAGTGCTGAGGGAGCGCCGCACTGTCGGAGGGTCAGTGCTGAGGGAGAGCCGCACTGTCGGAGGGTCAGTGCTGAGGGAGCGCCGCAGTGTCGGAGGGTCAGTGCTGAGGAGCGCCGCACTGTTGGAGAGCCCTTGCCCGCCCTCTCAGGCTGCCTCTCTCTCTCTCCCCGTGGCGCAGGGCACTTACATTCTGACTGCAATCTCCGAGTCTACAGTCACATGCACTTGGGACATAACAGAGCGAGACCTTGAGCGGTGAAACGTGCTCACTGCCAGTGCGTCCGGGAACATCAGCAATCTGATCTCGGTGCGCCACAATCACTGGTCCTGCCTTGGCCTGCTGGATGGGAGTCCAGCTCCATTTGAAAAAGTCGATAATTAAACCTGCTTCCCCTGCCCTTTGAGGCCTGTGATTCCCAGATCACAGCAGGTTCACTGCGTAAAACAACTCCTCTCGTGTCCACCTGACTCCTGCTGCTTTCTGCCCCCCTCCGATGCTCTCACATCCTCGTCACCCGTGCCTCACTGTGCTCAAGGTGCTCACATTACAACAGTGACAGCACTTCAAGAGGAAACGAGTTAATAATCCTTCTTCTGCGTTGCTGCCTGTCCTTTTCCATGGCCAACCTCAACATTTCTTTAGACGGGACGGGATGTGGGCATAGCTGTCGAGGCCAGCGTGCATCGCCCAATGCCTGACTGCTCTCGGGATGCGCAATGACACGACGATCACTGCACCCGGAACGTTCGCCTACTGACACTGGATCGACTTGGGCCACCTCATCCCCAAGAACCAGGCCCGGCAGCGCCTCCTCTCTCGTCGGACTGGAAACATACTGCTGTCGAAAAGTCTCCTTGAACACGCTTTCGGAACTCCTGCCCCTCCCCCCCCGGCCACGATCCCAAACTGCACTAGGAAAATTGGAAGTTGCCCATTTTTAACTGCTCTTCTTGCACCTCTCCGTAATTTCCTTGCAAACCTGCTTCTCCACATCCTTTCCGATAGTTGAAGGCCTGCAGACAACATAGGGCAGTGTAAACGCATCATGTTTGTTCCTTCGCTCTAGCTAGATAGATTCTGCCCTTGACCCCCTCTGGGACATCCTCCTTCTCCAGCACTGCAGTGTTCTCCTTAATACCGCTACCTTTCCCCTCCTTTTCTACCTTTATCTGTCCTGAACACTTTGTATCCGGGAATATTTAATACTCAGTTCTGCCTTCCTTGAGCGAGGTCTCTGTTATCGCCACAACATCATAGCTCCACATGGCAATCTGCGCCTGTAACTCACGAATCTCATTGACCACACTCTGCACACGCGCACAGTAGCCCTAATTTAACCAAGGGCCCAGGAACAGGCCATTCAGCCCCTCTGCTCCGTGCTTGTGTTTCTGCCCCACACCAACCTCCTCTCGCCCCCTACTTCATCTCCCTGCATTCCCATATCCTTCTATTCCTTTCTCCGAGGGGGGGGTAGACGTAAGATCTCGAAACTTTGACTCTGTTGTTCCGCAGCTGCCGCCAGACCTGCTGAGCTTTCCCAGTGTTTCCTGTGGTTTAATCCTTCCCCGATACGTACACCCAGACCTTTCTGGGATCATCCTGTGTAAATCTCCGCACCCTCTCCAGTGCCTTTTATAACATGGCGGCCAGGACCACCCACAGCGCGGCCTAACCCAGGCTCGGTCCAGATTCAGCGTAACGTCCTTGTCCTTGTGGACTCTGTCCCTCTGGAAATAAAGGCCAGTATTTGGTTTGCCTCTACTCTGGCCTTGTTACCCTGCGGTGTGACGTTTAGTGATGGGTCTACGTGCACACCGAGATCTCTTTGTCCCTGTGCCCCACCGAGACCCGCACCGTCCAAGCAGTAAGTGACCCCCCCACCCCCACAATTCTCCCTCCGGATCGTACAACCTCACGTTTCCCCGTGTTGAACGTCCCTTGGGTTAATTATTTGCCCGTTCCGCAAGTGTATTGATGTCCTCCTGTGACTGGTCACGATCCTCCTCAGGGATTGCCCACTCCTCCTCTGCCCCAGCCCAACTCGGTGCCGTCTGCAAATTTAGAAATGCTGTTTGTTCTTTTTGATCCCAGAGTCGGATTCGTTGAGGCGAATGGTGAAGAGGGAGCGATCCCAGCGCTGGGCTCCTCGAGGAAGACCGCTTCGCGCTCTCCGTACGCATTGCACAGATTGGCAGATTGCTGGGAGGGGTTTGGTGGTGGGGGGGGGCAGTGGGGGGGGGGGAGAGATCAGCGCTGCCCATCTCAGCCCAGTTAAAAAGGGGAGGGGGTGGGTGGGGACAGTAGAAGGCACGGATACCCTCCTACCGATCGAACCTGTCATGTCAGGTGCCTGCCTCGTACAGGGGCTAGGCTGTGGGGGAGGGGAGAGCGAGGAGATCGCCAACTCACCGCTGCCGTTGCGAGACCCCGGGGGTGTGTGTGTGTGTGTCCCAAAACAACCTCACGGCCAATCGGCCGCTTCGTTACGCCGGCAGAGGCAGGTTGTGAACAGAGGGCACAGCAGGATCCCACGGGCAGCTCTCGCCAACGAGCGCTCCTCCCACACCCCCCACCGCCCACCACCCCCTCCCCCAACCGTGGTGCGGACGTGGTCCGACACTCCGACCAGGCGGACAGAGGGGCTGCCAGCTGGAGACCCTCAGCTCATTGTCTCAGCTCAGTGACGCCTCTCTCCCCCATCCATCCACCAGCCCCACCACCCCCCCACCCCAGCAGGTAGTGGGGATTAGTACCTGGGAAGAGAGCAGCAGGGCCTTTCTGCTGGAGTGCCTCTCTCTGCTGTCCCGCTGTTTGATGATGGGGGAAACCGACCGATGCGGCGCTGCTTCTGTTTCACTGATCGACCTCTGAAACAGGAAGTTAGAGAATTCGCAATACTGAGTCAATCCCAAACTAATCCCACTGCCCCACTCACTCCCCATAGCCCTGTATCATTCCCAAAACTAATCCCACTGCCCCACTCTCTCCCCATAGCCCTGTATCAATCCCCAAACTAATCCCACAGCCCCGCTCTCTCCCCATAGCCCAGTATCAATCCCCAAACTAATCCCACTGCCCCACTCTCTCCCCATAGTCCTGTATCAATCCCCAAACTAGTCCCACTATTGACCACCAGAGTAACCAGATTTGGAACGACCTGGAATTACCGGAGTTGGGATGGATTCGGGATCAGTCTCCGGCGTGTCCCGCTTCGCCATCGTGGGTGGAACTTCGACCGCTGCCTCTGAGGAAACAGAAGGTGGTCGGGGGGTAACGGGTTAGACCAGGGGTCAACGTATCCAGTCCCGGGAGAAGGGACAAAGCTCTTTCCTGCCGCGCGGCCTTGGTAAAGCTGCCCTGCTTCCGCTGCACTGATACTCGGGTTATGGGGACGCCAGGCAGAGCCACGGGTGTCATCCACCCATTTCAGCCCGGTTGTTCCCCCGGGACTGCGTTCCTTCCAGAGCAACAGCGAATGAACCTCCATTTGCTCGGTGCCCAATAACCCCAGGCAGGACGTTCCCAACCCCACTAACAACTCCTGAGGGAGCACCGCACTGTGGGGAGGGTCATTGCTGAGGGAGTGCCGCACTGTGGGAGGGGTCAGTGCTGAGGGAGCGCCGCACTGTCGGAGGGTCAGTGCTGAGGGAGCGCCGCACTGTCGGAGGGTCAGTGCTGAGGGAGCGCCGCACTGTGGAAGGGTCAGTGCTGAGGGAGCGCCGCACTGTGGGAGGGTCAGTGCTGAGGGAGAGCCGCACTGTGGGAGGGTCAGTGCTGAGGGAGCGCCGCACTGTGGGAGGGTCAGTGCTGAGGGAGTGCCGCACTCTCGGAGGGTCAGCGCTGAGGGGAGCTCCGCACTCTCGGAGGGTCAGTGCTGAGGGAGCGCCGCACTGTCAAAGGGTCAGTGCTGAGGGAGCGCCGCACTCTCGGAGGGGTCAGCGCTGAGGGAGCTCCGCACTCTCGGAGGGTCAGTGCTGAGGGAGCGCCGCACTGTCGGAGGGTCAGTGCTGAGGGAGCGCCGCAACGTCGGAGGGTCAGTGCTGAGGGAGCGCCGCAACGTCGGAGGGTCAGTGCTGAGGGAGCGCCGCACTGTCGGAGGGTCAGTGCTGAGGGAGCTCTGCACTGTCGGAGGGTCAGTGTTGAGGGATCGCCGCACTGTGGGAGGGTCAGTGCTGAGGGAGCGCCGCACTGTGGGAGGGTCAGTGCTGAGGGAGCGCCGCACTGTGGGAGGGTCAGTGCTGAGGGAGCGCCGCACTGTCGGAGGGTCAGTGCTGAGGGAAACGCCGCACTGTGGGAGGGTCAGTGTTGAGGGAGCGCCGCACTGTGGGAGGGGTCAGTGCTGAGGGAGTGCAGCACTGTGGGAGGGTCAGTGCTGAGGGAGCGCCGCACTGTTGGAGGGTCAGTGCTGAGGGAGCGCCGCACTGTCGGAGGGTCAGCGCTGAGGGAGTGCCGCGCTGTTGGAGCGCCGCACAGTGGGAGGGTCAGTGCTGAGGGAGTGCAGCACTGTTGGAGGGTCAGTGCTGAGGGAGCGCCGCACTGTCGGAGGGGTCAGTGCTGAGGGAGCGCCGCACTGTCGGAGGGTCAGTGCTGAGGGAGTGCCGCACTGTGGGAGGGTCAGTGTTGAGGGATCGCCGCACTGTGGGAGGGTCAGTGTTGAGGGATCGCCGCACTGTGGGAGGGTCAGTGCTGAGGGAGCACCGCACTGTGGGAGGGGTCAGTGCTGAGGGAGCGCCGCACTGTCGGAGGGTCAGTGCTGAGGGAGCGCCGCACTGTCGGAGGGTCAGTGCTGAGGGAGCGCCGCACTGTGGGAGGGTCAGTGCTGAGGGAGCGCTGCACTGTCGGAGGGTCAGTGCTGAGGGAGTGCAGCACTGTGGGAGGGTCAGTGCTGAGGGAGCGCCGCACTGTATGGAGGGTCAGTGCTGAGGGAGCGCCGCACTGTCCGAGGGTCAGCGCTGAGGGGAGTGCCGCGCTGTTGGAGCGCCGCACAGTGGGAGGGTCAGTGCTGAGGGAGTGCAGCACTGTTGGAGGGTCAGTGCTGAGGGAGCGCCGCACTGTCGGAGGGTCAGTGCTGAGGGAGCGCCGCGCTGTCGGAGGGTCAGTGCTGAGGGAGGCGCCGCACTGTCGGAGGGTCAGTGCTGAGGGAGTGCCGCACTGTGGGAGGGTCAGTGTTGAGGGGATCGCCGCACTGTGGGAGGGTCAGTGTTGAGGGATCGCCGCACTGTGGGAGGGTCAGTGCTGAGGGAGCACCGCACTGTGGGAGGGTCAGTGCTGAGGGAGCGCCGCACTGTCGGAGGGTCAGTGCTGAGGGGGAGCGCCGCACTGTCGGAGGGTCAGTGCTGAGGGGAGCGCCGCACTGTGGGAGGGTCAGTGCTGAGGGAGCGCTGCACTGTCGGAGGGTCAGTGCTGAGGGAGTGCCGCACTGTCAGAGGGTCAGTGCCGAGGGAGCGCCGCACTGTCGGAGGGTCAGTGCCGAGGGAGCGCCGCACTGTCAGAGGGTCAGTGCTGAGGGAGCGCCGCACTGTCGGAGGGTCTCCACTGATGCCTGAGTAAGGAAGGAGGACCCGAAACAAGGCAGCGCACCCCTCTTAACGCTAAACCCTCCCAGGCTGCGCCGTACCCGTGTCTGCTCGCTGCTCGTCTCTTTGATTCACCGAGGGTCGGTCGTGGCTTTCAGGTGCTATGAGGAACGGCTTCTGTGGAAAGAGAGGAGAGGGGGGTGTGAACAGCTCGTAAAATCAGTCCGACCACTTGTCAGAATGACGGGAGGGAAGCTGGGGGTATAAAGGAGCAGGGAAGGGGCTGCAGGGGAACCCGCTGTGGGGTGTATGGAGGAGAGTGGGGTACGAGGATGGCCAGGTGTTGTGGGGCTGCAGATCTCCTGAACCAAGGTCATCTCACTCTGGTACCAACGCCCTCTCTGATTAACACAGCTACCCCTCCACTTTTACCGAGCTTCTGAAGTTCTTGAATATCATGTACCTTTCAATATTAAGGGCCCAATCCTTGTTGCCCTACAGCCCTGCCTGCACATTTGCTATCTGATCACATTTATTGACTTCAATGTGGGGTATCAATTGATTAATTTTGTTGTGAATGCTGTGTGCATTCAGATAGAGAGCCTTTAGTTTGTCTCTTTGTTAGCTTTTTAACATCGAGTCTTGGGCCGCTGATGTAGTCTTAGGCGTTTTCTCCCTGTTCCTTCGTGCCATTCTCTGACCCTCACTTCCCATATCACTATTTTGCTGCCCTGTCTTGACTCTAAACCTTGAATTGCTACCTCTACCCAGGCTTGGTCCCTCAGCACCTCTTGTTTAGTTTCAAGACCTCGCTCCTTCCCTGGTTATGTGATTGGCGGGGACGCTGGCCCCAGCATGACCGGGGTGTAAACCGGCACTACGGTCGAGGCTGAAGCGATCAGGGGGGAGGGCTGCAAGAGAGGAGGGAGCGGCGAGAGGCGAGGGGGGGGTAAGTGGGGAGAGACGAGGGGGGGTGGCAAGAGAGGGGAGGGGTGAGTGAGGAGAAGGGTGAGTGAGGGAAGGTTGAGTGAGGGGAGGGGTGAGAGAGGGGAGGGGTGAGTGAGGGGGAAGGGTGAGTGAGGGGAGGGGTGAGTGAGGGGAAGGGTGAGTGAGGGGAAGGGTGAGAGGGGGAAGGGTGAGAGGGGGGGAGGGATGTGAGAGGGGAGGGTGAGTGAGGGGAAGGGTGAGAGGGGGAAGGATGTGAGAGGGGAGGGGTGAGAGAGGGGAGGGTGGGAGAAGAGAGGGGAGGGTTGTGAGGGGAGGGTGGGAGAGGGGAGGGTGAGTGAGAGCAGGGTGGGAGAAGGGAGGGTGAGTGAGGGGAGGGTGGGAGAAGGGAGGGGTGGGAGAGGGGAGGGTGAGTGAGGGGAGGGGGTGTGAGAGGGAAGGGGTGTGAGAGGGGAGGGTGTGAGAGGGGTGAGAGTGGGGAGGGGTGAGAGAGGGGAGGGTGAGAGAGGGGAGGATGAGTGAGGGGAGGGTGGGAGAAGCGGTGGGGTGGGAGAGGGGAGGGGTGAGTGAGGGGAGGGTGAGTGAGAGGAGGGGTGAGAGAGAGGGAGGGGTGAGAGAGGGGAGGGTGAGAGAGGGGAGGGGTGAGAGAGGTGAGGGTGAGAGGGGGGAGGGTGAGAGAGGGGAGGGTGTGAGGGGAGGGTGAGTGAGGGTAGGGGTGATGAGGGGAGGGGTGAGTGAGGGGAGGGGTGAGTGAGGGGAGGGGTGAGAGAGGGGAGGGTGAGTGAGGGGAGGGTGAGTGAGGGGAGGGTGAGTGAGGGGTGGGTGAGTGAGGGGAGGGTGAGTGAGGGGAGGGTGAGGGGAGGGTGAGTGAGGGGAGGGATGAGTGAGGGGAAGGGTGAGTGAGGGGAGGGGTGAGTGAGGGGAAGGGTGAGTGAGGAGAAGGGTGAGAGAGGGAAGGGTGAGAGGGGGGAGGGATGTGAGAGGGGAGGGGTGAAGTGAGGGGAAGGGTGAGAGGGGAGGGGTGTGAGAGGGGAGGGTGAGAGAGGGGAGGGTGAGTGAGGGGAAGGGTGAGAGGGGGAGGGGTGTGAGAGGGGAGGGTGAGAGAGGGGAGGGTGAGTGAGGGGGAGGGTGGGAGAAGGGAGGGGTGGGAGAGGGGAGGGTGTGAGGGGAGGGTGGGGAGAGGGGAGGGTGAGTGAGAGGCAGGGTGGGAGAAGGGGAGGGTGAGTGAGGGGAGGGTGGGAGAAGGGGGGAGGGGTGGGAGAGGGGAAGGTGAGTGAGGGGAGGGTGGGAGAGGGGAGGGTGAGTGAGGGGAGGGGTGTGAGAGGGAAGGGTGTGAGAGGGGAGGGTGTGAGAGGGGAGGGTGAGAGTGGGGAGGGGTGAGAGAGGGGAGGGGTGAGAGAGGGGAGGGGTGAGA
>JANJGN010003751.1:0-40762 GCA_026770705.1 Isurus oxyrinchus | reverse complement strand
GAGGAAATGAGAGATTTATGCAGAGGGGGAAATGAGGGATTTATGGAGAGGGGGAAATGAGGGGGTTATGGTGAGGGGGGAAATGAGAGGGTTATGGAGAGGGGAAATGAGGGGGTTATGGTGAGGGGAAATGAGGGGGTTATGGAGAGGGGGGAAATGAGGGGGTTATGGAGAGGGGAAATGAGGGGATTATGGTGAGGAGAAATGAGGGGGTTATGGAGAGTGGGGAAATGAGGTGGTTATGGAGAGGGGAAATGAGGGGATATGGTGAGAAATGAGGGGGTTATGGAGAGTGGGGAAATGAGGGGGTTATGATGAGGGGGGAAATGAGGGGGTTATGGAGAGGGGGGAAATGAGGGGATATGGAGAGGGGGAAATGAGGGGATATGGAGAGGGGGAAATGAGGGGATATGGAGAGGGGGAAATGAGGGGATATGGAGAGGGGGGAAATGAGGGGGTTATGGAGAGGGGGAAATGAGGGGATATGGAGAGGGGGGAAATGAGGGGGTTATGGAGAGGGGAAATGAGGGGGTTATGATGAGGGGGAAATGAGGGGGTTATGGAGAGGGGAAATGAGGGGGATATGGAGAGGGGGGAAATGAGGGGGTTATGGAGAGTGGGGAAATGAGGGGGTTATGGAGAGGGGGGAAATGAGGGGATATGGAGAGGGGAAATGAGGGGGTTATGGTGAGGGGAATTGAGGGGGTTATGGAGAGGGGGAAATGAGGGGGGGAAATGAGGGGGTTATGGAGAGGGGAAATGAGGGGGATATGATGAGGGGGTTATGGAGAGGGGGGAAATGAGGGGATATGGAGAGGGGAAATGAGGGGGTTATGGAGAGTGGGGAAATGATGGGGTTATGGAGAGGGGGGAAATGAGGGGGATATGGAGAGGGGGAAATGAGGGGGTTATGGAGAGTGGGGAAATGAGGGGGTTATGGAGAGGGGGGAAATGAGGGGATATGGAGAGGGGAAATGAGGTGGTTATGGTGAGGGGAATTGAGGGGGTTATGGAGAGGGGAAATGAGGGGGTTAAGGAGAGGGGAAATGAGGGGGTTATGGTGAGGAGAAATGAGGGGGTTATGGAGAGTGGGGAAATGAGGGGGTTGATATGGGGGGTTGGAGGGGTGGGAAATGAGGGGATATGGAGAGGGGGAAATGAGGGGATATGGGAGAGGGGGGAATGAGGGGGTTATGGAGAGGGGGGAAATGAGGGGGTTATGGAGAGGGGAAATGAGGGGGGTTATGGAGAGGGGAAATGAGGGGGTTATGGAGAGGGGGAAATGAGGGGGTTATGGAGAGGGGGAATGAGGGGGTTATGGAGAGGGGAAATGAGGGGGTATGGAGAGGGGAAATGAGGGGGTTAAGGAGAGGGAAAATGAGGGGGTTATGGTGAGGGGAAATGAGGTTATGGTGAGGGGAAATGAGGGGGTTATGGAGAGGGAAATGAGGGGGTTATGGTGAGGGGAATGAGGGGGTTTGGTGAGGGGTTGAGGGGGGTAGGGGGGGGTATGGAAGGGTAAATGAGGGAGTATGTGGAGAGGGGAATGGGTGTTGGAAGGGAGAATGGATGGGGGTATGAGGGGGAAGGAGAGTAACGGATGGGGTATTGAGGGGGTAGGGAGGGTTGAATGACGGTGTGAGGAGGGGGAAATGAGGGGAGAACGAGGGAGTGTAGAGAATGGGGGAGTGTAGAACGGCGAACGAGTGGGTATGGAGACGGAAATTGGGGAGCGGGTTATGGAGTGGGTGAGGGTGTAGAGAGGGGACCGGGAGTATGGAGAGGGGAACAGGTGGTAACGGGAAGTGGATTATGGGGTGGAAGATGGGTCTGGAGTGGGGAGAGGGGGTGGAAGTGGAGAATGCGTGGAGAGTAGGGAGTGTGGAAGGAATGGGCAGAAGGGGGTAGAGGGAGATGTTGGGGGGAAAGGGTGGGTGGGGCCGAGAGAAGACCTATTGGAGAAGAGGACAATGGAGGGTGTATGGGGAGATAGGGTTATGGAGAGATTTGGGGGTGAATGGGGAAAGCACAGACCCCCTCAGCACTGACCTGACCCACCCACAGTGCGGCGCTCCCTCAGCACTTACCTTCCGACAGTGCGGCGCTCCCTCAGCACTGACCCTCCCACAGTGCAGCTCTCCCTCAGCACTGACCTGACCCACCGACAGTGCGGCGCTCCCTCAGTACTGACCCTCCGACAGTGCGGCGCTCCCTCAGCACTGACCCTCCCACAGTGTGGTGCTCCCTCAGCACTGAACCTCCCACAGTGCAGCTCTCCCTCAGCACTGACCTGACCCACCGACAGTGCGGCGCTCCCTCAGCACTGACCTGACCCACCGACAGTGCGGCGCTCCCTCAGCACTGGCCTGACCCACCGACAGTGCGGCGCTCCCTCAGCACTGACCCTCCCACAGTGTGGTGCTCCCTCAGCACTGACCCTCCCACAGTGCAGCTCTCCCTCAGCACTGACCTGACCCACCGACAGTGCGGCGCTCCCTCAGCACTGACCCTCCCACACCGCGGCACTCCCTCAGCGCTGACCCTCCCACACCGCGGCACTCCCTCAGCGCTGACCCTCCCACAGTGCAGCACTCCCTCAGCACTGACCTGACCCACCGACAGTGCGGCGCTCCCTCAGCGCTGACCCTCCCACACCGCGGCACTCCCTCAGCGCTGACCCTCCGACAGCGCGGCGCTCCCTCAGCACTGACCTGACCCACCGACAGTGCGGCGCTCCCCTCAGCACTGACCTTCCGAAAGTGCGGCACTCCCTCAGCGCTGACCTGACCCACCGACAGTGCGCCGCTCCCTCAGCACTGACGCTCCCACACCGCGGCACTCCCTCAGCGCTGACCCTCCCACAGTGCGGCGCTCCCTCAGCACTGACCCTCCGACAGTGCGGCGCTCCCTCAGCACTGACCCTCCCACAGCGCGGCGCTCCCTCAGCACTGACCCTCCGACAGTGCGGCGCTCCCTCAGCGCTGATCCCGACAGTGCGGGTCTCCCTCAGCGCTGACCCTCCGACAGTGCGGCACTCCCTCAGCACTGACCCCTCCGACAGTGCGGCTCTCCCTCAGCACTGACCCCTCCGACAGTGCGGCACTCCATCTAGCACTGACCCTCCCACAGCGCGGCGCTCCCTCAGCACTGACCCTCCGACAGTGCGGTGCTCCCTCAGCACTGACCCTCCCACAGTGCGGCACTCCCTCAGTACTGACCCTCCGACAGTGCGGCACTCCCTCAGCACTGACCCTCCCACACCGCAGCGCTCCCTCAGCGCTGACCCTCCGACAGTGCGGCGCTGCCTCAGCACTGACCCTCCCACAGTGTGGTGCTCCCTCAGCACTGACCCTCCCACAGTGCGGCGCTCCCTCAGCACTGACCCTCCGACAGCGTGGCGCTCCCTCAGCACTGACCCTCCGACAGTGCGGCGCTGCCTCAGCACTGACCCTCCGACAGTGCGGCGCTGCCTCAGCACTGACCCTCCCACAGTGTGGTGCTCCCTCAGCACTGACCCTCCCACAGTGCGGCGTTCCCTCAGCACTGACCCTCCCACAGTGTGGTGCTCACTCAGCACTGACCCTCCCACAGTGCGGCTCTCCCTCAGCACTGACCCTCCGACAGTGCGGCGCTCCCTCAGCACTGACCCTCCGACAGCGTGGCGCTCCCTCAGCACTGACCCTCCGACAGTGCGGCACTCCCTCAGCACTGACCCTCCGACAGTGCAGCGCTCCCTAAGCGCTGATCCGACAGTGCGGCTCTCCCTCAGCGCTGACCCTCCGACAGTGCAGCGCTCCCTCAGTGCTGACCCTCCGACAGTGCGACGCTCCCTCAGCGCTGACCCTCCGACAGTGCAGCGCTCCCTCAGCACTGACCCTCCACAGCGCGGCGCTCCCTCAGCGCTGATCCGACAGTGCGGCTCTCCCTCAGCGCTGACCCTCCGACAGTGCGGCGCTCCCTCAGCGCTGACCCTCCGACAGCACAGCTCTCCCTCAGCGCTGACCCTCCGACAGCGCGGCTCTCCCTCAGTGCTGACCCTCCAACAGCTCGATAAGCTCCTTTGTCCCTTTGTTAATAGCAGAAACAGTCGGGAGTCATGACAGAGAAATGTCAAGAGATGAGTGCCAGGTGCGTGGCGAGCCAGTGCTTCGACCTCTGCCCGATCCACCTAACCCATACTTCCGAACAGAACAGGAATGCTTGGGTAAGGTTCTCTACCCTCCTGCTTTCTGAAACAATTCTGATGGACCTTTGGGGCGGTGTCTTCCCCGTTAGAGCAACGTGGCTTTTGTGGGAACAGAAAACTGAACTGTGCCTCACAAGTGAAGGCTCCTGGTTCCCGTCATCATGGCATTGCTGTGTTCGTTCTGAGACCCAGGTTGCTTCCCCTGCCTTCGCACTGTTCTCCCCATCTCGCTCCTCCAACCAGAAGGTGAGATAAGGGAGAACCAGTGGATGTGGTGGATCTGGATTTTCAGAACGCTTTTGAGAAAGTCCCATGCGAGAGGTTAGTCTGTGAAATTAAAGCACGTGGGATTGGGGGTAAAATGTTGCCACCGCTTGAAAAGGAAATTCCCGAACTCGAGGCCCAGGCAGCTGAAGCCGTTGTATTTGGTCCCCGCTCAAACTCCGAGCCATTTCACAGCCTTCCAACTCCATTACGCTCCCTGACAATTGTCTGATGTTCAGCCAATCCCACTCACAACCTTGGTGTCGCACTTGAACCCGAGACGAGGTTCTAACCTCATGTTCACACCATTACTGAAACCGCCTTGTAACACTGTCCCTATCTCTGTAACCCCCTCCAGCCCCTACAACCCTCCCTATCTCTGTAACCTCCTCCAGCCCCTACACCCCTCCCTATCTCTGTAACCCCCTCCAGCCCCTACAACCCTCCCTATCTCTGTAACCTCCTCCAGCCCCTACACCCCTCCCTATCTCTGTAAATTCCTCCAGCCCATACAACACTCACTATCTCTGTAACCTCCTGCAGCCCCCTACACCCCTCCCTATCTCTGTAACCTCCTCCAGCCCCTACAACCCACCCTATCTCTGTAACCTCCTCCAGCCTCCTACAACCCTCCCTATCTCTGTAACCTCCTCCAGCCCCTACAACACACCCTATCTCTGTAACCTCCTCCAGCCCTACAACCCTCCCTATCTCTGTAACCTCCTCCAGCCCATATAACCCTCCCTATCTCTGTAACCTCCTCCAGCCCCTACAACCCTCACTATCTGTGTAACCTCCTCCAGCCCCTACACCCCTCCCTATCTCTGTAACCTCCGCCAGCCCCTACAACCCTCCCTATCTCTGTAACCTCCTCCAGCACCTACAACCCCTCACTATCTGTGTAACCTCCCCCAGCCCCTACAACCCTCCCTATCTCTGTAACCTCCTCCAGCCCCTACAACCCTCCCTATCTCTGTAACCTCCTCCAGCCCCTACAACCCTTCCTATCTCTGTAACCTCCTCCAGCCCCTACAACCCTCACTATCTGTGTAACCTCCTCCAGCCCCTACACCCCTCTCTAGCTCTGTAAACTCCTCCAGCCCCCTGCAACCCTCCCTATCTCTGTAACCTCCTCCAGCCCATACAACCCACCCTATCTCTGTAACCTCCTCCAGCCCCTACAACCCTCCCTATCTCTGTAACCTCCTCCAGTCCCTACAACTCTCCCTATCTCTGTAACCTCCTCCAGTCCCTACAAACCTCCCTATCTCTGTAAACACCTCCAGCCCCTACAACCCTCCTTATCTCCGTAATCTCCTCCAGCCCCTACACCCCTCCCTATCTCTGTAACCTCCTCCAGCCCCTACACCTCTCCCTATCTCTGTAACCTCCTGCAGCCCCTACAACCCTCACTATCTGTGTAACCTCCTCCAGCCCCTACACCCCTCCCTATCTCTGTAACCTCCTCCAGCACCTACAACCCTCACTATCTGTGTAACCTCCACCAGCACCTACAACCCTCACTATCTGTGTTAACCTCCTCCAGCCCCGACAACCCTCACTATCTCTGTAACCTCCTCCAGCCCCTATACCCCTCCCTATCTCTGTAACCTCCTCCAGCCCCTGCACCCCTCCCTATTTCTTTAACCTCCTCTAGCCCCTACAACCCCCCCCATCTCTGTAACCTCCTCCAGCCCCTACAACCCCTCCCTATCTCTGTAACCTTCTCCAGCCCCTACACCCCTCCCTATCTCTGTAACCTCCTCCAGCCCCTACAACACTCCCTATCTCTGTAACCTTCTCCAGACCCTACACCCCTCCTATCTCTGTAACCTCGTCCAGCCCCTACAACCCTCCCTATCTCTGTAACCTCCTCCAGCCCCTACACCCCTCCCTATCTCTGTAACCTCCTCCAGCCCCTACAACCCTCACTATCTGTGTAACCTCCTCCAGCCCCTACACCCCTCCCTATCTCTGTAACCTCCTCCAGCCCCTACAACCCTCCCTATCTCTGTAACCTTCTCCAGCCCCTACAATCCTCCCTATCTCTGTAACCTCCTCCAGCCCCTACACTCCTCCCTATCTCTGTAACCTCCTCCAGCCCCTACAACCCTCCCTATCTCTGTAACCTCCTCCAGACCCTACAACCCTCCCTATCTCTGTAACCTCCTCCAGCCCCTACAACCCTCCCTATCTCTGTATCCTCCTCCAGCCCCATACACACCTCCCTATCTCTGTAACCTCCTCCAGCCACTACAACCCTCCCATTTCAGTAACCTCCTCCAGCCCCTACACCCCTCCCTATCTCTTTAACTACTCCAGCCCCTACACCCCTCCCTATCTCTGTAACCCTCCTCCAGCCCCTACACCCCTCCCTATCTCTTTAACCTCCTCCAGCCCCTACACCCCTCGCTATCTCTGTAATCTCCTCCAGCCCCTACACCCATCCCTATCTCTTTAACCTCCTACAGCCCCTACACCCCTCCCTATATCTGTAACCTCCTCCAGCCCCAACAACGCTCCCTATCTCTGTAACCTCCTCCAGCCCCTACAACCCTCCCTATTTCTGAAATCTCCTCCAGCCCCTACAACCCTCCCTATCTCTGTAACCTCCACCAGCCCCTACACCCCTCCCTATCTCTGTAACCTCCTCCAGCACCCACACCAATCCCTATCTATTTAACCTCCTCCAGCCCCTACAACCCTCCTTATCTCTGTAACCTCCTCCAGTCCCTACAACTCTCCCTATCTCTGTAACCTCCTCCAGTCCCTACAAACCTCCCTATCTCTGTAAACACCTCCAGCCCCTACAACCCTCCTTATCTCTGTAATCTCCTCCAGCCCCTACAACCCTCCCTATCTCTGTAACCTCCTCCAGCCTCTACACCTCTCCTATCTCTGTAACCTCCTGCAGCCCCTACAACCCTCACTATCTGTGTAACCACCTCCAGCCCCTACACCCCTCCCTATCTCTGTAACCTCCTCCAGCACCTACAACCCTCACTATCTGTGTAACCTCCACCAGCACCTACAACCCTCACTATCTGTGTTAACCTCCTCCAGCCCCTACAACCCTCACTATCTCTGTAACCTCCTCCAGCCCCTATACCCCTCCCTATCTCTGTAACCTCCTCCAGCCCCTGCACCCCCTCCCTATTTCTTTAACCTCCTCCAGCCCCTACACCCCTCCCTATCTCTGTAACCTCCTCCAGCCCCTACAACACTCCCTATCTCTGTAACCTTCTCCAGACCCTACACCCCTCCCTATCTCTGTAACCTCGTCCAGCCCCTACACCCCTCCCTGTCTCTTTAACCTCCTCCAGCCCCTACACCCCTCCCTATCTCTGTAACCTCCTCCAGCCCCTACAACCCTCCCTATCTCTGTAACCTCCTCCAGCCCCTACAACGCTCCCTATCTCTGTAATATCCTCCAGCCCCTACAACACTCCCTATCTCTGTAACCTCCTCCAGCCCCTACAACCCTCACTATCTGTGTAAATTCCTCCAGCCCCTACAACGCTCCCTATCTCTGTAACCTCCTCTAGCCCCTACACCCCTCCCTATCTCTGTAACCTCCTCCAGCCCCTACAACCCTCCCTATCTCTGTAACCTCCTCCAGCCCTACAACGCTCCCTATCTCTGTAACATCCTCCAGCCCCTACAACACTCCCTATCTCTGTAACCTCCTCCAGCACCTACACCCCTCCCTATCTCTGTAAATTCCTCCAACCCCTACACCCCTCCCTATCTCTGTAACCTCCTCCAGCCCCTACACCCCTCCCTATCTCTGTAACCTCCTCCAGCCCCTACACACCTCCCTATCTCTGTAACCTCCTCCAGGCTCTACAACCCTCCCTATCTCTGTAACCTCCTCCAGCCTCCACACCCCCTCCCTATCTCTTTAACCTCCTCCAGCCCCCTACAACCCTCCCTATCTCTGTAACCTCCTCCAGCCCCCTACAACCCTCCCTATCTCTGTAACCTCCTCCAGCCCCCTACAACCCTCCCTATCTCTGTAACCTCCTCCAGCCCCTACAACCCTCCCTATCTCTGTAACCTCCTCCAGCCCCCTACACCCTTCCCTCTCTGTAACCTCCTCCAGCCCCTACACCCCTCCAAGATCTCTGCGCTCCTCCCATTCCAACTTGTCGCCCATCCCCCTCCCCGATTCCCATCGCTCCACCATCGGCGCTCGTGCCTTCAGCTGCCTGGGTGGCCCTGAGTTCTGGAAAACCCCTCCCTCAACCTCCCTCTCTACTCACTCACCCACCTTTTGGCTGCCTGCCCCTAATATCTCCTCACGGGGCGCGGGGTCAGGTGTTGTGTTCTGAATGCTCGGGCGGAGGGCTTAGGGAGACCTCAGGATGTGGAGTGCTGCTACGTGAATGCACTTTGACTCTTTGTTGCTGCAGAGGATGTGTACTTCGGGAGGCGGCCGGTCACATGCGATGCCAGTACGCCGTTGGAGGGCATGCCGTACCACAACAAGAGCGTGGAGCAGTACACTCACATGAAGAGGCTGGGCCAGCTGCCGAAAGGTGAGCCGAACCTGCCCTGTACCCAGCGCCGCCCCACCCGCCCCCCCCCCCCCCCCCCACCAGGCTAACGGGTCACGCGCCTTCATCGATGGACAGCTCAAGAGGCCATTCGGCCCTTCCTGCCTGTGCTGGGTCAGTGCTGAGGGAGCGCCGCACTGTCGGAGGGTCAGCACGGAGGGAGTGCTGCACTGTGGGAGGGTCATTGCTGAGGGAGCGCCGCACTGTGGGATGGTCAGCACTGAGGGAGAGCCGCGCTGTCGGAGGGTCAGTGCTGAGGGAGAGCCGCGCTGTCGGAGGGTCAGCACTGAGGGAGAGCCGCGCTGTCGGAGGGTCAGTGCTGAGGGAGAGCCGCGCTGTCGGAGGGTCAGGGCCGAGGGAGTGCCGCACTGTCGGAGGGTCAGCGCTGAGGGAGTGCCGCGAAGTCGGAGGGTCAGCGCTGAGGGAGTGGTGCACTGTGGGATGGTCAGCACTGAGGGAGAGCCGCACTGTCGGAGGGTCAGTGCTGAGGGAGAGCCGCGCTGTCGGAGGGTCAGCGCCGAGGGAGCGCCGCACTGTCGGAGGGTCAGCGCCAAGGGAGCGCCGCACAATCGGCGGGTCAGTGCTGAGGGAGAGCCGCACTGTCGGAAGGTCAGTGCTGAGGCAGAGCTGCACTGTCGGAGGGTCAGTACTGAGGTAGCGCCGCACTGTCGGAGGGTCAGCGCTGAGGGAGTGCCGCACTGTGGGAGGGTCAGCGCTGAGGGAGAGCCGCGCTGTCGGAGGGTCAGTGCTGAGGGAGAGCCGCACTGTCGGAGGGTCGTTGCTGAGGGAGAGCTGCACTGTGTGAGGGCCGGTGCTGAGGGAGTGCCTCTATGTCGAAGGGTCAGCGCAGAGGGAGCGCCGCACTGTCGGAGGGTCAGCGCTGAGGGAGCGCCGCACTGTCGGAGGGTCAGCGCTGAGGGAGAGCCGCACTGTCGGAGGGTCAGCGCTGAGGGAGAGCTGCACTATCAGAGGGTCAGTGCTGAGGGAGAGCCGCTCTGTCGGTGGGTCAGTGCTGAGGGAGAGCCGCACTGTCAGAGGATCAGTGCTGAGGGAGTGCCGCACTGTCGGAGTGTCTGCGCTGAGGGAGCGCCGCACTGTCGGAGGGTCAGCGCTGAGGGAGAGCCGCACTGTGGGAGGGTCAGTGCTGAGGGAGCGCCGCACTGTCGGAGGGTCAGCACTGAGGGAGTGCTGCACTGTCGGAGGGTCAGCGCTGAGAGAGTGCCGCACTGTCGGAGGGTCAGTGCTGAGGGAGCGCCGCACTGCCAGAGGGTCAGCGCCGAGGGAGCGCCGCACTGTCGGAGGGTCAGTGCTGAGGGAGAGCCGCACTGTCGGAAGATCAGTGCTGAGGGAGAGCTGCACTGTCGGAGGGTCAGTACTGAGGGAGTGCCGCCCTGTGGGAGGGAACACCGCACTGTGGAAGGGTGGGTGCTGAGGGAGCACCGCACTGAGGGAGGTTCAGCGCTGAGGGAGCTCCGCCCTGTGGGAGGGTCAGCGCTGAGGGAGAGCTGCACTGTCAGAGGGTCAGCGCTGAGGGAGAGCTGCACTGTCGGAGGGTCAGTGCTGAGGGAGCGCCGCACTGTCGGAGGATCAGTGCTGAGGGAGAGCCGCATGTCGGAGGGTCAGTGCAGAGGGAGCGCCGCACTGTTGGAGGGTCAGTGCTGAGGGAGTACCACACTGTAGGAGGGTGGCGCTGAGGGTGCGCCGCACTGTCGGAGGGTCGGCGCTGAGGGAGCGCCGCACTGTCGGAGGCTCAGCGCTGAGGGAGTGCCGCACTGTCGGAGGGTCAGCGCTGAGGGAGAGCCGCACTGTGGGAGGGTCAGTGTTGAGGGAGCACCGCACTGTCGGTCAGTGCTGAGGGAGTGCCGCACTGTCGGAGGGTCAGCGCTGAGGGAGTGCCGCACTGTTGGAGGGTCAGCGCTGAGGGAGTGCCGCACTGTCGGAGGGTCAGCGCTGAGGAAGTGCCGCACTGTCGGAGGGTCAGCGCTGAGGGAGCGCCGCACTGTCAGAGGGTCAGTGCAGAGTGAGTGCCGCACTGTCGGAGAATCAGTGCTGAGGGAGCGCCGCACTGTCGGAGGGTCAGCGTCGAGGGAGCGCCGCACTGTCGGAGGAACATTGCCGAGGGAGCGCTGCACTTTCAGAGGGTCAGCGCCGAGGGAGTACCGCGCTGTTGGAGAGTCAGCGCCAAGGGAGTACCGCACTGTTGGACGGTCAGCGCCGCACTGTCGGAGGTTCGGCACTGAGGGAGAGCTGTGCTGTCGGAGGGTCAGTGCTGAGGGAGCGCCGCACTGTCGCAGGGTCAGTGCTGAGGGAGAGCTGCACTGTCGGAGGGTCAGTGTTGAGGGAGAGCCGCTCTGTCGGTGGGTCAGTGCGGAGGGAGAGCCGCACTGTCGGAGGATCAGTGCTGAGGGACTGCCGCACTGTAGGAGGGTCAGTGCTGAAAGAGCGCCGCACTGTCGGAGGGTCGGCCCTGAGGGAGTGCCGCACTGTGGAAGGGTCAGTGCTGAGGGAGCACCGCACTGTCGGATGGTCAGCGCTGAGGGAGAGCTGCACTGTCGGAGGGTCAGCGCTGAGGGAGAGCCGCACTGTGGAAGGGTCAGTGCTGAGGGAGCACCGCACTGTCGGATGGTCAGTGCTGAGGGAGCGCCGCATTGTCAGAGGGTCAGTGCAGAGCAAGTGCCGCACTGTCGGAGAGTCAGTGCTGAGGGACTGCCGCACTGTAGGAGGGTCAGTGCTGAAAGAGCGCCGCACTGTCGGAGGGTCGGCCCTGAGGGAGTGCCGCACTGTGGAAGGGTCAGTGCTGAGGGAGCACCGCACTGTCGGATGGTCAGTGCTGAGGGAGAGCTGCACTGTCGGAGGGTCAGCGCTGAGGGAGAGCTGCACTGTGGGAGGGTCAGCGCTGAGGGAGAGCCGCACTGTGGAAGGGTCAGTGCTGAGGGAGCACCGCACTGTCGGATGGTCAGTGCTGAGGGAGTGCCGCACTGTCGGAGGGTCAGCATTGAGGGAGTGCCGCACTGTCGGAGGGTCAGCGCTGAGGGAGTGCCGCACTGTCGGAGGGTCAGCGCTGACGGAGTGCCGCACTGTCGGAGGGTCAGTGCTGAGGGAGCGCCGCATTGTCAGAGGGTCAGTGCAGAGCAAGTGCCGCACTGTCGGAGAGTCAGTGCTGAGGGAGCGCTGCACTGTCGGAGGGTCAGCGCTGAGGGAGTGCCACACTGTGGGAGGGTCAGCGCTGAGGGAGCGCCGCAATGTGGAGGGTCAGTGCTGAGGGAGAGCCGCAATGTCGGAGGAACATTGCCGAGGGAGAGCTGCACTGTCGGAGGGTCAGCGCTGAGAGAGTGCCGCACTGTCGGACGGTCAGCGCCGCACTGTCGGAGGTACGGCACTGAGGGAGAGCTGTGCTGTCGGAGGGTCAGTGCTGAAGGAGCGCCGCACTGTCGGAGGGTCAGTGCTGAGGGAGAGCCGCGCTGTGGGAGGGTCAGTGCTGAGGGGGCGCTGCACTGTCGGAGGGTCAGTGCTGAGGGAGTGCCGCCCTGTAGGAGGGTTGGCGCTGAGGGTGCACTGCACTGTCGGAGGGTCACGCTGAGGGAGCACTGCACTGTCGCAGTGTCAGCGCTGAGGGAGAGCCGCACTGTCGGAGTGTCAGCGCTGCGGGAGCGCCGCACTGTCGGAGGGTCAGTGCTGAGGGAGCGCCGCACTGTCGGAGGGTCAGCGCTGAGGGATTGCTGCTTTGTCGGAGGGTCAGCGCTGAGGGAGTGCCGCACTATCGGAGGGTCAGTGCTGAGGGAGAGCCGCAGTGTGGGATGGTCAGCGCTGAGGGAGTGCCGCACTGTTGGAGGGTCAGCACTGAGGGAGTGCTGCACTGTCGGAGGGTCAGCGCTGAGAGAGTGCCGCACTGTCAGAGGATCAGTGCTGAGGGAGTGCCGCACTGTCGGAGTGTCTGCGCTGAGGGAGCGCCGCACTGTCGGAGGGTCAGCGCTGAGGGAGAGCCGCACTGTGGGAGGGTCAGTGCTGAGGGAGCGCCGCACTGTCGGAGGGTCAGCACTGAGGGAGTGCTGCACTGTCGGAGGGTCAGCGCTGAGAGAGTGCCGCACTGTCGGAGGGTCAGTGCTGAGGGAGCGCCGCACTGCCAGAGGGTCAGCGCCGAGGGAGCGCCGCACTGTCGGAGGGTCAGTGCTGAGGGAGAGCCGCACTGTCGGAAGATCAGTGCTGAGGGAGAGCTGCACTGTCGGAGGGTCAGTACTGAGGGAGTGCCGCCCTGTGGGAGGGAACACCGCACTGTGGAAGGGTGGGTGCTGAGGGAGCACCGCACTGAGGGAGGTTCAGCGCTGAGGGAGCTCCGCCCTGTGGGAGGGTCAGCGCTGAGGGAGAGCTGCACTGTCAGAGGGTCAGCGCTGAGGGAGAGCTGCACTGTCGGAGGGTCAGTGCTGAGGGAGCGCCGCACTGTCGGAGGATCAGTGCTGAGGGAGAGCCGCATGTCGGAGGGTCAGTGCAGAGGGAGCGCCGCACTGTTGGAGGGTCAGTGCTGAGGGAGTACCGCACTGTAGGAGGGTGGCGCTGAGGGTGCGCCGCACTGTCGGAGGGTCGGCGCTGAGGGAGCGCCGCACTGTCGGAGGCTCAGCGCTGAGGGAGTGCCGCACTGTCGGAGGGTCAGCGCTGAGGGAGAGCCGCACTGTGGGAGGGTCAGTGTTGAGGGAGCACCGCACTGTCGGTCAGTGCTGAGGGAGTGCCGCACTGTCGGAGGGTCAGCGCTGAGGGAGTGCCGCACTGTTGGAGGGTCAGCGCTGAGGGAGTGCCGCACTGTCGGAGGGTCAGCGCTGAGGAAGTGCCGCACTGTCGGAGGGTCAGCGCTGAGGGAGCGCCGCACTGTCAGAGGGTCAGTGCAGAGTGAGTGCCGCACTGTCGGAGAATCAGTGCTGAGGGAGCGCCGCACTGTCGGAGGGTCAGCGTCGAGGGAGCGCCGCACTGTCGGAGGAACATTGCCGAGGGAGCGCTGCACTTTCAGAGGGTCAGCGCCGAGGGAGTACCGCGCTGTTGGAGAGTCAGCGCCAAGGGAGTACCGCACTGTTGGACGGTCAGCGCCGCACTGTCGGAGGTTTGGCACTGAGGGAGAGCTGTGCTGTCGGAGGGTCAGTGCTGAGGGAGCGCCGCACTGTCGCAGGGTCAGTGCTGAGGGAGAGCTGCACTGTCGGAGGGTCAGTGTTGAGGGAGAGCCGCTCTGTCGGTGGGTCAGTGCGGAGGGAGAGCCGCACTGTCGGAGGATCAGTGCTGAGGGACTGCCGCACTGTAGGAGGGTCAGTGCTGAAAGAGCGCCGCACTGTCGGAGGGTCGGCCCTGAGGGAGTGCTGCACTGTGGAAGGGTCAGTGCTGAGGGAGCACCGCACTGTCGGATGGTCAGTGCTGAGGGAGAGCTGCACTGTCGGAGGGTCAGCGCTGAGGGAGAGCTGCACTGTCGGAGGGTCAGCGCTGAGGGAGAGCCGCACTGTGGAAGGGTCAGTGCTGAGGGAGCACCGCACTGTCGGATGGTCAGTGCTGAGGGAGTGCCGCACTGTCGGAGGGTCAGCATTGAGGGAGTGCCGCACTGTCGGAGGGTCAGCGCTGAGGGAGTGCCGCACTGTCGGAGGGTCAGCGCTGACGGAGTGCCGCACTGTCGGAGGGTCAGTGCTGAGGGAGCGCCGCATTGTCAGAGGGTCAGTGCAGAGCAAGTGCCGCACTGTCGGAGAGTCAGTGCTGAGGGACTGCCGCACTGTAGGAGGGTCAGTGCTGAAAGAGCGCCGCACTGTCGGAGGGTCGGCCCTGAGGGAGTGCCGCACTGTGGAAGGGTCAGTGCTGAGGGAGCACCGCACTGTCGGATGGTCAGTGCTGAGGGAGAGCTGCACTGTTGGAGGGTCAGCGCTGAGGGAGAGCTGCACTGTCGGAGGGTCAGCGCTGAGGGAGAGCCGCACTGTGGAAGGGTCAGTGCTGAGGGAGCACCGCACTGTCGGATGGTCAGTGCTGAGGGAGTGCCGCACTGTCGGAGGGTCAGCATTGAGGGAGTGCCGCACTGTCGGAGGGTCAGCGCTGAGGGAGTGCCGCACTGTCGGAGGGTCAGCGCTGACGGAGTGCCGCACTGTCGGAGGGTCAGTGCTGAGGGAGCGCCGCATTGTCAGAGGGTCAGTGCAGAGCAAGTGCCGCACTGTCGGAGAGTCAGTGCTGAGGGAGCGCTGCACTGTCGGAGGGTCAGCGCTGAGGGAGTGCCACACTGTGGGAGGGTCAGCGCTGAGGGAGCGCCGCAATGTGGAGGGTCAGTGCTGAGGGAGAGCCGCAATGTCGGAGGAACATTGCCGAGGGAGAGCTGCACTGTCGGAGGGTCAGCGCTGAGAGAGTGCCGCACTGTCGGACGGTCAGCGCCGCACTGTCGGAGGTACGGCACTGAGGGAGAGCTGTGCTGTCGGAGGGTCAGTGCTGAAGGAGCGCCGCACTGTCGGAGGGTCAGTGCTGAGGGAGAGCCGCGCTGTGGGAGGGTCAGTGCTGAGGGGGCGCTGCACTGTCGGAGGGTCAGTGCTGAGGGAGTGCCGCCCTGTAGGAGGGTTGGCGCTGAGGGTGCACTGCACTGTCGGAGGGTCACGCTGAGGGAGCACTGCACTGTCGCAGTGTCAGCGCTGAGGGAGAGCCGCACTGTCGGAGTGTCAGCGCTGCGGGAGCGCCGCACTGTCGGAGGGTCAGTGCTGAGGGAGCGCCGCACTGTCGGAGGGTCAGCGCTGAGGGATTGCTGCTTTGTCGGAGGGTCAGCGCTGAGGGAGTGCCGCACTATCGGAGGGTCAGTGCTGAGGGAGAGCCGCAGTGTGGGATGGTCAGCGCTGAGGGAGTGCCGCACTGTTGGAGGGTCAGCGATGAGGGAGGGCCGCACTGTGGGAGGGTCAGTGCTGAGGGAGTGACGCACTGTGGGAGGGTCAGTGCTGAGGGAGCGCCGCACTGTCGGAGGGGCAGCGCTGAGGGAGCGCCGCACTGTCGGAGGGTCAGTGCTGAGGGAGAGCCGCTCTGTCGGTGGGTCAGTGCGGAGGGAGAGCCGCACTGTCGGAGGATCAGTGCTGAGGGACTGCCGCACTGTAGGAGGGTCAGTGCTGAAAGAGCGCCGCACTGTCGGAGGGTCGGCGCTGAGGGAGTGCCGCACTGTGGAAGGGTCAGTGCTGAGGGAGCACCGCACTGTCGGATGGTCAGTGCTGAGGGAGAGCTGCACTGTCGGAGGGTCAGCGCTGAGGGAGAGCTGCACTGTCGGAGGGTCAGCGCTGAGGGAGAGCCGCACTGTGGAAGGGTCAGTGCTGAGGGAGCACCGCACTGTCGGATGGTCAGTGCTGAGGGAGTGCCGCACTGTCGGAGGGTCAGCATTGAGGGAGTGCCGCACTGTCGGAGGGTCAGCGCTGAGGGAGTGCCGCACTGTCGGAGGGTCAGCGCTGACGGAGTGCCGCACTGTCGGAGGGTCAGTGCTGAGGGAGCGCCGCATTGTCAGAGGGTCAGTGCAGAGCAAGTGCCGCACTGTCGGAGAGTCAGTGCTGAGGGAGCGCTGCACTGTCGGAGGGTCAGCGCTGAGGGAGAGCCGCACTGTCGGAGGGTCGTTGCTGAGGGAGAGCTGCACTGTGTGAGGGCCGGTGCTGAGGGAGTGCCTCTATGTCGAAGGGCCAGCGCAGAGGGAGCGCCGCACTGTCGGAGGGTCAGCGCTGAGGGAGCGCCGCACTGTCGGAGGGTCAGCGCTGAGGGAGAGCCGCACTGTCGGAGGGTCAGCGCTGAGGGAGAGCCGCACTGTCGGAGGGTCAGCGCTGAGGGAGAGCTGCACTATCAGAGGGTCAGTGCTGAGGGAGAGCCGCTCTGTCGGTGGGTCAGTGCTGAGGGAGAGCCGCACTGTCAGAGGATCAGTGCTGAGGGAGTGCCGCACTGTCGGAGTGTCTGCGCTGAGGGAGCGCCGCACTGTCGGAGGGTCAGCGCTGAGGGAGAGCCGCACTGTGGGAGGGTCAGTGCTGAGGGAGCGCCGCACTGTCGGAGGGTCAGCACTGAGGGAGTGCCGCACTGTCGGAGGGTCAGCGCTGAGAGAGTGCCGCACTGTCGGAGGGTCAGTGCTGAGGGAGAGCCGCACTGTCGGAAGATCAGTGCTGAGGGAGAGCTGCACTGTCGGAGGGTCAGTACTGAGGGAGTGCCGCACTGTGGGAGGGAGCACCGCACTGTGGAAGGGTGGGTGCTGAGGGAGCACCGCACTGAGGGAGGTTCAGCGCTGAGGGAGGTTCAGCGCTGAGTGAGCTCCGCCCTGTGGGAGGGTCAGCGCTGAGGGAGAGCTGCACTGTCGGAGGGTCAGCGCTGAGGGAGAGCCGCACTGTCGGAGGGTCAGTGCTGAGGGAGCGCCGCACTGTCGGAGGATCAGTGCTGAGGGAGCGCCGCACTGTTGGAGGGTCAGTGCTGAGGGAGTACCGCACTGTAGGAGGGTGGCGCTGAGGGTGCGCCGCACTGTCGGAGGGTCGGCGCTGAGGGAGCGCCGCACTGTCGGAGGCTCAGCGCTGAGGGAGTGCCGCACTGTCGGAGGGACAGCGCTGAGGGAGAGCCGCACTGTGGGAGGGTCAGTGTTGAGGGAGCACCGCACTGTCGGATGGTCAGTGCTGAGGGAGTGCCGCACTGTCGGAGGGTCAGCGCTGAGGGAGTGCCGCACTGTTGGAGGGTCAGCGCTGAGGGAGTGCCGCACTGTCGGAGGGTCAGCGCTGAGGAAGTGCCGCACTGTCGGAGGGTCAGCGCTGAGGGAGCGCCGCACTGTCAGAGGGTCAGTGCAGAGTGAGTGCCGCACTGTCGGAGAATCAGTGCTGAGGGAGCGCCGCACTGTCGGAGGGTCAGCGTCGAGGGAGCGCCGCACTGTCGGAGGAACATTGCCGAGGGAGCGCTGCACTTTCAGAGGGTCAGCGCCGAGGGAGTACCGCGCTGTTGGAGAGTCAGCGCCAAGGGAGTACCGCACTGTTGGACGGTCAGCGCCGCACTGTCGGAGGTTCGGCACTGAGGGAGAGCTGTGCTGTCGGAGGGTCAGTGCTGAGGGAGCGCCGCACTGTCGCAGGGTCAGTGCTGAGGGAGAGCTGCACTGTCGGAGGGTCAGTGTTGAGGGAGAGCCGCTCTGTCGGTGGGTCAGTGCGGTGGGAGAGCCGCACTGTCGGAGGATCAGTGCTGAGGGACTGCCGCACTGTAGGAGGGTCAGTGCTGAAAGAGCGCCGCACTGTCGGAGGGTCGGCCCTGAGGGAGTGCCGCACTGTGGAAGGGTCAGTGCTGAGGGAGCACCGCACTGTCGGATGGTCAGTGCTGAGGGAGAGCTGCACTGTCGGAGGGTCAGCGCTGAGGGAGAGCTGCACTGTCGGTGGGTCAGCGCTGAGGGAGAGCCGCACTGTGGAAGGGTCAGTGCTGAGGGAGCACCGCACTGTCGGATGGTCAGTGCTGAGGGAGTGCCGCACTGTCGGAGGGTCAGCATTGAGGGAGTGCCGCACTGTCGGAGGGTCAGCGCTGAGGGAGTGCTGCACTGTCGGAGGGTCAGCGCTGACGGAGTGCCGCACTGTCGGAGGGTCAGTGCTGAGGGAGCGCCGCATTGTCAGAGGGTCAGTGCAGAGCAAGTGCCGCACTGTCGGAGAGTCAGTGCTGAGGGAGCGCTGCACTGTCGGAGGGTCAGCGCTGAGGGAGTGCCACACTGTGGGAGGGTCAGCGCTGAGGGAGCGCCGCAATGTGGAGGGTCAGTGCTGAGGGAGAGCCGCAATGTCGGAGGAACATTGCCGAGGGAGCGCTGCACTGTCGGAGAGTCAGCGCCAAGGGAGTGCCGCACTGTCGGACGGTCAGCGCCGCACTGTCGGAGGTACGGCACTGAGGGAGAGCTGTGCTGTCGGAGGGTCAGTGCTGAGGGAGAGCCGCGCTGTGGGAGGGTCAGTGCTGAGGGGGCGCTGCACTGTCGGAGGGTCTGTGCTGAGGGAGTGCCGCCCTGTAGGAGGGTTGGCGCTGAGGGTGCACTGCACTGTCGGAGGGTCAGTGCTGAGGGAGCACTGCACTGTCGCAGTGTCAGCGCTGAGGGAGAGCCGCACTGTCGGAGTGTCAGCGCTGAGGGAACGCCGCACTGTCGGAGGGTCAGTGCTGAGGGAGCGCCGCACTGTCGGAGGGTCAGCGCTGAGGGATTGCTGCTTTGTCGGAGGGTCAGCGCTGAGGGAGTGCCGCACTATCGGAGGGTCAGTGCTGAGGGAGAGCCGCAGTGTGGGATGGTCAGCGCTGAGGGAGTGCCGCACTGTTGGAGGGTCAGCGATGAGGGAGGGCCGCACTGTGGGAGGGTCAGTGCTGGGGGAGTGACGCACTGTGGGAGTGTCAGTGCTGAGGGAGCGCCGCACTGTCGGAGGGGCAGCGCTGAGGGAGCGCCGCACTGTCGGAGGGTCAGTGCTGAGGGAGAGCCGCTCTGTCGGTGGGTCAGTGCGGAGGGAGAGCCGCACTGTCGGAGGATCAGTGCTGAGGGACTGCCGCACTGTAGGAGGGTCAGTGCTGAAAGAGCGCCGCACTGTCGGAGGGTCGGCGCTGAGGGAGTGCCGCACTGTGGAAGGGTCAGTGCTGAGGGAGCACCGCACTGTCGGATGGTCAGTGCTGAGGGAGAGCTGCACTGTCGGAGGGTCAGCGCTGAGGGAGAGCTGCACTGTCGGAGGGTCAGCGCTGAGGGAGCGCTGCACTGTCGGAGGGTCAGTGCTGAGGGAGAGCCGCACTGTCGGAGGGTCGTTGGTGAGGGAGAGCTGCACTGTGTGAGGGCCGGTGCTGAGGGAGTGCCTCTATGTCGAAGGGTCAGCGCAGAGGGAGCGCCGCACTGTCGGAGGGTCAGCGCTGAGGGAGCGCCGCACTGTCGGAGGGTCAGCGCTGAGGGAGAGCCGCACTGTCGGAGGGTCAGCGCTGAGGGAGAGCCGCACTGTCGGAGGGTCAGCGCTGAGGGAGAGCTGCACTATCAGAGGGTCAGTGCTGAGGGAGAGCCGCTCTGTCGGTGGGTCAGTGCTGAGGGAGAGCCGCACTGTCAGAGGATCAGTGCTGAGGGAGTGCCGCACTGTCGGAGTGTCTGCGCTGAGGGAGCGCCGCACTGTCGGAGGGTCAGCGCCGAGGGAGCGCCGCACTGTCGGAGGAACATTGCCGAGGGAGCGCTGCACTTTCAGAGGGTCAGCGCCGAGGGAGTACCGCGCTGTTGGAGAGTCAGCGCCAAGGGAGTACCGCACTGTTGGACGGTCAGCGCCGCACTGTCGGAGGTTCGGCACTGAGGGAGAGCTGTGCTGTCGGAGGGTCAGTGCTGAGGGAGCGCCGCACTGTCGCAGGGTCAGTGCTGAGGGAGAGCTGCACTGTCGGTGGGTCAGTGCGGAGGGAGAGCCGCACTGTCGGAGGATCAGTGCTGAGGGACTGCCGCACTGTAGGAGGGTCAGTGCTGAAAGAGCGCCGCACTGTCGGAGGGTCGGCCCTGAGGGAGTGCCGCACTGTGGAAGGGTCAGTGCTGAGGGAGCACCGCACTGTCGGATGGTCAGTGCTGAGGGAGAGCTGCACTGTCGGAGGGTCAGCGCTGAGGGAGAGCTGCACTGTCGGTGGGTCAGCGCTGAGGGAGAGCCGCACTGTGGAAGGGTCAGTGCTGAGGGAGCACCGCACTGTCGGATGGTCAGTGCTGAGGGAGTGCCCCACTGTCGGAGGGTCAGCATTGAGGGAGTGCCGCACTGTCGGAGGGTCAGCGCTGAGGGAGTGCTGCACTGTCGGAGGGTCAGCGCTGACGGAGTGCCGCACTGTCGGAGGGTCAGTGCTGAGGGAGCGCCGCATTGTCAGAGGGTCAGTGCAGAGCAAGTGCCGCACTGTCGGAGAGTCAGTGCTGAGGGAGCGCTGCACTGTCGGAGGGTCAGCGCTGAGGGAGTGCCACACTGTGGGAGGGTCAGCGCTGAGGGAGCGCCGCAATGTGGAGGGTCAGTGCTGAGGGAGAGCCGCAATGTCGGAGGAACATTGCCGAGGGAGCGCTGCACTGTCGGAGAGTCAGCGCCAAGGGAGTGCCGCACTGTCGGACGGTCAGCGCCGCACTGTCGGAGGTACGGCACTGAGGGAGAGCTGTGCTGTCGGAGGGTCAGTGCTGAGGGAGAGCCGCGCTGTGGGAGGGTCAGTGCTGAGGGGGCGCTGCACTGTCGGAGGGTCTGTGCTGAGGGAGTGCCGCCCTGTAGGAGGGTTGGCGCTGAGGGTGCACTGCACTGTCAGAGGGTCAGTGCTGAGGGAGCACTGCACTGTCGCAGTGTCAGCGCTGAGGGAGAGCCGCACTGTCGGAGTGTCAGCGCTGAGGGAGCGCCGCACTGTCGGAGGGTCAGTGCTGAGGGAGTGCCGCACTGTCGGAGGGTCAGCGCTGAGGGATTGCTGCTTTGTCGGAGGGTCAGCGCTGAGGGAGTGCCGCACTATCGGAGGGTCAGTGCTGAGGGAGAGCCGCAGTGTGGGATGGTCAGCGCTGAGGGAGTGCCGCACTGTTGGAGGGTCAGCGATGAGGGAGGGCCGCACTGTGGGAGGGTCAGTGCTGAGGGAGTGACGCACTGTGGGAGGGTCAGTGCTGAGGGAGCGCCGCACTGTCGGAGGGGCAGCGCTGAGGGAGCGCCGCACTGTCGGAGGGTCAGTGCTGAGGGAGAGCCGCTCTGTCGGTGGGTCAGTGCGGAGGGAGAGCTGCACTGTCGGAGGATCAGTGCTGAGGGACTGCCGCACTGTAGGAGGGTCAGTGCTGAAAGAGCGCCGCACTGTCGGAGGGTCGGCGCTGAGGGAGTGCCGCACTGTGGAAGGGTCAGTGCTGAGGGAGCACCGCACTGTCGGATGGTCAGTGCTGAGGGAGAGCTGCACTGTCGGAGGGTCAGCGCTGAGGGAGAGCTGCACTGTCGGAGGGTCAGCGCTGAGGGAGCGCTGCACTGTCGGAGGGTCAGTGCTGAGGGAGAGCCGCACTGTCGGAGGGTCGTTGGTGAGGGAGAGCTGCACTGTGTGAGGGCCGGTGCTGAGGGAGTGCCTCTATGTCGAAGGGTCAGCGCAGAGGGAGCGCCGCACTGTCGGAGGGTCAGCGCTGAGGGAGCGCCGCACTGTCGGAGGGTCAGCGCTGAGGGAGAGCCGCACTGTCGGAGGGTCAGCGCTGAGGGAGAGCCGCACTGTCGGAGGGTCAGCGCTGAGGGAGAGCTGCACTATCAGAGGGTCAGTGCTGAGGGAGAGCCGCTCTGTCGGTGGGTCAGTGCTGAGGGAGAGCCGCACTGTCAGAGGATCAGTGCTGAGGGAGTGCCGCACTGTCGGAGTGTCTGCGCTGAGGGAGCGCCGCACTGTCGGAGGGTCAGTGCTGAGGGAGCGCCGCATTGTCAGAGGGTCAGTGCAGAGCAAGTGCCGCACTGTCGGAGAGTCAGTGCTGAGGGAGCGCTGCACTGTCGAGGGTCAGAGCTGAGGGAGAGCCGCACTGTCGGAGGGTCGTTGCTGAGGGAGAGCTGCACTGTGTGAGGGCCGGTGCTGAGGGAGTGCCTCTATGTCGAAGGGTCAGCGCAGAGGGAGCGCCGCACTGTCGGAGGGTCAGCGCTGAGGGAGCGCCGCACTGTCGGAGGGTCAGCGCTGAGGGAGAGCCGCACTGTCGGAGGGTCAGCGCTGAGGGAGAGCCGCACTGTCGGAGGGTCAGCGCTGAGGGAGAGCTGCACTATCAGAGGGTCAGTGCTGAGGGAGAGCCGCTCTGTCGGTGGGTCAGTGCTGAGGGAGAGCCGCACTGTCAGAGGATCAGTGCTGAGGGAGTGCCGCACTGTCGGAGTGTCTGCGCTGAGGGAGCGCAGCACTGTCGGAGGGTCAGCGCTGAGGGAGAGCCGCACTGTGGGAGGGTCATTGCTGAGGGAGCGCCGCACTGTCGGAGGGTCAGCACTGAGGGAGTGCCGCACTGTCGGAGGGTCAGCGCTGAGAGAGTGCCGCACTGTCGGAGGGTCAGTGCTGAGGGAGCGCCGCACTGCCAGAGGGTCAGCGCCGAGGGAGCGCCGCACTGTCGGAGGGTCAGTGCTGAGGGAGAGCCGCACTGTCGGAAGATCAGTGCTGAGGGAGAGCTGCACTGTCGGAGGGTCAGTACTGAGGGAGTGCCGCACTGTGGGAGGGAGCACCGCACTGTGGAAGGGTGGGTGCTGAGGGAGCACCGCACTGAGGGAGGTTCAGCGCTGAGGGAGGTTCAGCGCTGAGTGATCTCCGCCCTGTGGGAGGGTCAGCGCTGAGGGAGAGCTGCACTGTCGGAGGGTCAGCGCTGAGGGAGAGCCGCACTGTCGGAGGGTCAGTGCTGAGGGAGCGCCGCACTGTCGGAGGATCAGTGCTGAGGGAACGCCGCACTGTTGGAGGGTCAGTGCTGAGGGAGTACCGCACTGTAGGAGGGTGGCGCTGAGGGTGCGCCGCACTGTCGGAGGGTCGGCGCTGAGGGAGCGCCGCACTGTCGGAGGCTCAGCGCTGAGGGAGTGCCGCACTGTCGGAGGGTCAGCGCTGAGGGAGAGCCGCACTGTGGGAGGGTCAGTGTTGAGGGAGCACCGCACTGTCGGATGGTCAGTGCTGATGGAGTGCCGCACTGTCGGAGGGTCAGCGCTGAGGGAGTGCCGCACTGTTGGAGGGTCAGCGCTGAGGGAGTGCCGCACTGTCGGAGGGTCAGCGCTGAGGAAGTGCCGCACTGTCGGAGGGTCAGCGCTGAGGGAGCGCCGCACTGTCAGAGGGTCAGTGCAGAGTGAGTGCCGCACTGTCAGAGAATCAGTGCTGAGGGAGCGCCGCACTGTCGGAGGGTCAGCGCCGAGGGAGCGCCGCACTGTCGGAGGAACATTGCCGAGGGAGCGCTGCACTTTCAGAGGGTCAGCGCCGAGGGAGTACCGCGCTGTTGGAGAGTCAGCGCCAAGGGAGTACCGCACTGTTGGACGGTCAGCGCCGCACTGTCGGAGGTTCGGCACTGAGGGAGAGCTGTGCTGTCGGAGGGTCAGTGCTGAGGGAGCGCCGCACTGTCGCAGGGTCAGTGCTGAGGGAGAGCTGCACTGTCGGAGGGTCAGTGTTGAGGGAGAGCCGCTCTGTCGGTGGGTCAGTGCGGAGGGAGAGCCGCACTGTCGGAGGATCAGTGCTGAGGGACTGCCGCACTGTCGGAGGGTCAGTGCTGAGGGAGAGCCGCACTGTCGGAAGATCAGTGCTGAGGGAGAGCTGCACTGTCGGAGGGTCAGTACTGAGGGAGTGCCGCACTGTGGGAGGGAGCACCGCACTGTGGAAGGGTGGGTGCTGAGGGAGCACCGCACTGAGGGAGGTTCAGCGCTGAGGGAGGTTCAGCGCTGAGTGATCTCCGCCCTGTGGGAGGGTCAGCGCTGAGGGAGAGCTGCACTGTCGGAGGGTCAGCGCTGAGGGAGAGCCGCACTGTCGGAGGGTCAGTGCTGAGGGAGCGCCGCACTGTCGGAGGATCAGTGCTGAGGGAGCGCCGCACTGTTGGAGGGTCAGTGCTGAGGGAGTACCGCACTGTAGGAGGGTGGCGCTGAGGGTGCGCCGCACTGTCGGAGGGTCGGCGCTGAGGGAGCGCCGCACTGTCGGAGGCTCAGCGCTGAGGGAGTGCCGCACTGTCGGAGGGTCAGCGCTGAGGGAGAGCCGCACTGTGGGAGGGTCAGTGTTGAGGGAGCACCGCACTGTCGGATGGTCAGTGCTGAGGGAGTGCCGCACTGTCGGAGGGTCAGCGCTGAGGGAGTGCCGCACTGTCGGAGGGTCAGCGCTGAGGGAGTGCCGCACTGTCGGAGGGTCAGCGCTGAGGAAGTGCCGCACTGTCGGAGGGTCAGCGCTGAGGGAGCGCCGCACTGTCAGAGGGTCAGTGCAGAGTGAGTGCCGCACTGTCGGAGAATCAGTGCTGAGGGAGCGCCGCACTGTCGGAGGGTCAGCGCCGAGGGAGCGCCGCACTGTCGGAGGAACATTGCCGAGGGAGCGCTGCACTTTCAGAGGGTCAGCGCCGAGGGAGTACCGCGCTGTTGGAGAGTCAGCGCCAAGGGAGTACCGCACTGTTGGACGGTCAGCGCCGCACTGTCGGAGGTTCGGCACTGAGGGAGAGCTGTGCTGTCGGAGGGTCAGTGCTGAGGGAGCGCCGCACTGTCGCAGGGTCAGTGCTGAGGGAGAGCTGCACTGTCGGAGGGTCAGTGTTGAGGGAGAGCCGCTCTGTCGGTGGGTCAGTGCGGAGGGAGAGCCGCACTGTCGGAGGATCAGTGCTGAGGGACTGCCGCACTGTAGGAGGGTCAGTGCTGAAAGAGCGCCGCACTGTCGGAGGGTCGGTCCTGAGGGAGTGCCGCACTGTGGAAGGGTCAGTGCTGAGGGAGCACCGCACTGTCGGATGGTCAGTGCTGAGGGAGAGCTGCACTGTCGGAGGGTCAGCGCTGAGGGAGAGCTGTACTGTCGGTGGGTCAGCGCTGAGGGAGAGCCGCACTGTGGAAGGGTCAGTGCTGAGGGAGCACCGCACTGTCGGATGGTCAGTGCTGAGGGAGTGCCGCACTGTCGGAGGGTCAGCATTGAGGGAGTGCCGCACTGTCGGAGGGTCAGCGCTGAGGGAGTGCTGCACTGTCGGAGGGTCAGCGCTGACGGAGTGCCGCACTGTCGGAGGGTCAGTGCTGAGGGAGAGCCGCAATGTCGGAGGAAGATTGCCGAGGGAGCGCTGCACTGTCGGAGAGTCAGCGCCAAGGGAGTGCCGCACTGTCGGACGGTCAGCGCCGCACTGTCGGAGGTACGGCACTGAGGGAGAGCTGTGCTGTCGGAGGGTCAGTGCTGAGGGAGAGCCGCGCTGTGGGAGGGGTCAGTGCTGAGGGGGCGCTGCACTGTCGGAGGGTCTGTGCTGAGGGAGTGCCGCCCTGTAGGAGGGTTGGCGCTGAGGGTGCACTGCACTGTCGGAGGGTCAGTGCTGAGGGAGCACTGCACTGTCGCAGTGTCAGCGCTGAGGGAGAGCCGCACTGTCGGAGTGTCAGCGCTGAGGGAGCGCCGCACTGTCGGAGGGTCAGTGCTGAGGGAGCGCCGCACTGTCGGAGGGTCAGCGCTGAGGGATTGCTGCTTTGTCGGAGGGTCAGCGCTGAGGGAGTGCCGCACTATCGGAGGGTCAGTGCTGAGGGAGAGCCGCAGTGTGGGATGGTCAGCGCTGAGGGAGTGCCGCACTGTTGGAGGGTCAGCGATGAGGGAGGGCCGCACTGTGGGAGGGTCAGTGCTGAGGGAGTGACGCACTGTGGGAGGGTCAGTGCTGAGGGAGCGCCGCACTGTCGAGGGGCAGCGCTGAGGGAGCGCCGCACTGTCGGAGGGTCAGTGCTGAGGGAGAGCCGCTCTGTCGGTGGGTCAGTGCGGAGGGAGAGCCGCACTGTCGGAGGATCAGTGCTGAGGGACTGCCGCACTGTAGGAGGGTCAGTGCTGAAAGAGCGCCGCACTGTCGGAGGGTCGGCGCTGAGGGAGTGCCGCACTGTGGAAGGGTCAGTGCTGAGGGAGCACCGCACTGTCGGATGGTCAGTGCTGAGGGAGAGCTGCACTGTCGGAGGGGTCAGCGCTGAGGGAGAGCTGCACTGTCGGAGGGTCAGCGCTGAGGGAGAGCCGCACTGTGGAAGGGTCAGTGCTGAGGGAGCACCGCACTGTCGGATGGTCAGTGCTGAGGGAGTGCCGCACTGTCGGAGGGTCAGCATTGAGGGAGTGCTGCACTGTCGGAGGGTCAGCGCTGAGGGAGTGCCGCACTGTCGGAGGGTCAGCGCTGACGGAGTGCCGCACTGTCGGAGGGTCAGTGCTGAGGGAGCGCCGCATTGTCAGAGGGTCAGTGCAGAGCAAGTGCCGCACTGTCGGAGAGTCAGTGCTGAGGGAGCGCTGCACTGTCGGAGGGTCAGCGCTGAGGGAGTGCCACACTGTGGGAGGGTCAGCGCTGAGGGAGCGCCGCAATGTGGAGGGTCAGTGCTGAGGGAGAGCCGCAATGTCGGAGGAACATTGCCGAGGGAGCGCTGCACTGTCGGAGGGTCAGCGCTGAGAGAGTGCCGCGCTGTCGGAGAGTCAGCGCCAAGGGAGTGCCGCACTGTCGGATGGTCAGCGCCGCACTGTCGGAGGTAAAGCACTGAGGGAGAGCTGTGCTGTCGGAGGGTCAGCGCTGAGGGAGAGCCGCATTATGGGAGGGTCAGCGCTGAGGGAGAGCCGCATTGTGGGAGGGTCAGCGCTGAGGGAGCGCCGCACTGTCGGATGGTCAGTGCTGAGGGCGCGCCGCACTGTCGGACGGTCAGTGCTGAGGGAGGGCCTCACTGTCGGATGGTCAGTGCTGAGGGAGCGCCGCACTGTCGGACGGTCAGTGCTGAGGGAACGCCGCACTGTCGGATGGTCAGTGCTGAGGGAGCGCTGCACTGTCCGAGGGTCAGCGCTGAAGGAGCGCCGCACTGTCAGAGGGTCAGTGCAGATCGAGTGCCGCACTGTTGGAGAGTCAGTGCTGAGGGAGCGCTGCACTGTCGGAGAGTCAGCGCTGAGGGAGTGCCGCGCTGTCGGAGGAACAGCGCCGAGGGAGCGCTGCACTGTCAGAGGGTCAGCGCTGAGGGAGCACTGCACTGTCGAAGGGTTAGCGCTGAGGGAGTGCCGCACTGTCGGAGAGTCAGCGCCAAGGGAGCGCCGCACTGTCGGACGGTCAGCGCCGCACTGTCGGAGGGTCGGCGTTGAGGGAGAGCTGTGCTGTCGGAGGGTCAGTGCTGAGGGTGAGCCGCACTGTCGGAGGGTCAGTGCTGAGGGAGCGCCGCACTGTCGGAGGGTCACCGCTGAGGGAGCGCCGCACTGTCGGAGGGTCAGCGCTGAGGGAGCGCCGCACTGTCGGAGGGTCAGCGCTGAGGGAGCGCCGCACTGTCGGAGTGTCAGCGCTGAGGGAGCGCCGCACTGTCGGAGGGTCAATGCTGAGGGAGAGCCGCACTGTGGGAGGGTCAGCGCTGAGGGTCTGCTGCACTGTCGGAGGGTCAGTACTGAGGGAGTGCCGCACTGTCGGAGGGTCAGCGCTGTGGGAGTGCCGCACTGTCGGAGGGTCAGCGCTGAGGGAGCGCCGCACTGTCAGAGGGTAAGCGCTGAGGGAGAACCGCACTGTCGGAGGGTCAATGCTGAGGGAGAGCCACACTGTGGGAGCGTCAGTGCTGAGCGAGTGCCGCACAATCGGAGGGTCAGTGCTGAGGGAGAGTTTGCGCTGTCAGAGGGTCAGTGCTGAGGGAGAGCCCTACTGTCGGAGGGTCAGTGCTGAGGGAGAGCCGCACTGTCGGATGGTCAACGCTGAGGGTGAGCTGCACTGTGGGAGGGTCAGTGCTGAGGGTCTGCTGCACTGTCGGAGGATCAGTGCTGAGGGAGCGCCGCACTGTCGGAGAGTCAGTGCTGAGTGAGCGCCGCAAAGTCGGAGGGTCGGCGCTGAGGGAGCGCTGCACTGTCGGAGAGTCAGTGCTGAGGGAGTGTTGCACCGTCGATGGTCAGTGCTGAGGAGTGCCGGCCCGGGTCGGAGGGTCAGTGATGAGGGAGCGCCGCAATATCGGAGGGTCAGCGCTAATGGAGTGCCGCACTGTTGGAGGGTCAGTACTGAGGGAGAGCCGCACTGTGGGAGGGTCAGTGCTGAGGCAGCGCCGCACTGTGGGAGGGTGAGTGCTGAGGGAGCGTCGCACTTTCGGAGGGTCAGTACTAAGGGAGTGCCGCACTGTTGGAGGGTCAGTACTGAGGGAGCGCCGCACTGTGGGAGGGTCAGCGCTGAGGGAGCGCCGCACTGTCGGAGGTTCACACTGAGGGAGTGCCGCACTGTGGAAGGGTCAGTGCTGAGGGAGCGCCGCACTGTGGAAGGGTAAGTGCTGAGGGAGCTCCGCACTGTCGGTGGGTCAATGCTGAGGGAGAGCCGCGCTGTGGGAGGGTCAGCGCTGAGGGAGTGCCGCACTGTCGGAGGGTCAGTGCTGAGGGAGAGCTGCACTGTGGGAGGGTCAGCGCTGAGGGAGTGCTGCACTTTCGGAGGGTCAGCGATGAGGGAGCACCGCACTGTCGGAGGGTCAGCGCTGAGGGAGCGCTGCACTGTCGGAGGGTAAGCGCTGAGGGAGCGCCGCACTGTCGGAGGGTCAGCGCTGAGGGAGAGCCGCACTGTTGGAGGGTCAGCGCTGAGGGAGAGCCGCACTGTCGGAGGGTCAGTGCTGAGGGAGAGCCGCTCTGTCGGAGGGTCAGTGTTGAGAGAAAGCCGCACTGTCGGAGGGTCGGCGCTGAGGGAGCGCCGCACTGTCGGAGGGTCGGCGCTGAGAGAGCGCTGCGCTGTGGGAGGGTCAGCGCTGAGGGAGAGCCGCACTGTCGGAGGGTCAGTGCTGAGGGAGAGCCGCATTGTGGGAGGGTCAGTCCTGAGGGAGCGCCGCACTGTCGGATGGTCAGTGCTCAGGGAGCGCCGCACTATCGGAGGGTCAGTACTGAGGGAGTGCCGCACTGTTGGAGGGTCAGTGCTGATGGAGCGCCGCACTGTCGGACGGTCAGCGCCGCACTGTCGGAGGGTCAGCACTGAGGGAGAGCTGTGCTGTCGGAGGGTCAGTGCTGAGGGAGCGCCGCACTGTGGGAGGGTCAGTGCTGAAGGAGCGCCGCACTGTCGGAGGGTCAGCGCTGAGGGAACGCCGCACTGTCGGAGTGTCAGCGCTGTGGGAGTGCCGCACTGTCGGAGGGTCAGCGCTGAGGGAGCGCCGCACTGTCAGAGGGTAAGCGCTGAGGGAGAACCGCACTGTCGGAGGGTCAATGCTGAGGGAGAGCCACACTGTGGGAGCGTCAGTGCTGAGCGAGTGCCGCACAATCGGAGGGTCAGTGCTGAGGGAGAGTTTGCGCTGTCAGAGGGTCAGTGCTGAGGGAGAGCCCTACTGTCGGAGGGTCAGTGCTGAGGGAGAGCCGCACTGTCGGATGGTCAACGCTGAGGGTGAGCTGCACTGTGGGAGGGTCAGTGCTGAGGGTCTGCTGCACTGTCGGAGGATCAGTGCTGAGGGAGCGCCGCACTGTCGGAGAGTCAGTGCTGAGTGAGCGCCGCAAAGTCGGAGGGTCGGCGCTGAGGGAGCGCTGCACTGTCGGAGAGTCAGTGCTGAGGGAGTGTTGCACCGTCGATGGTCAGTGCTGAGGGAGTGCCGCCCGGTCGGAGGGTCAGTGATGAGGGAGCGCCGCAATATCGGAGGGTCAGCGCTAATGGAGTGCCGCACTGTTGGAGGGTCAGTACTGAGGGAGAGCCGCACTGTGGGAGGGTCAGTGCTGAGGCAGCGCCGCACTGTGGGAGGGTGAGTGCTGAGGGAGCGTCGCACTTTCGGAGGGTCAGTACTAAGGGAGTGCCGCACTGTTGGAGGGTCAGTACTGAGGGAGCGCCGCACTGTGGGAGGGTCAGCGCTGAGGGAGCGCCGCACTGTCGGAGGTTCACACTGAGGGAGTGCCGCACTGTGGAAGGGTCAGTGCTGAGGGAGCGCCGCACTGTGGAAGGGTAAGTGCTGAGGGAGCTCCGCACTGTCGGTGGGTCAATGCTGAGGGAGAGCCGCGCTGTGGGAGGGTCAGCGCTGAGGGAGTGCCGCACTGTCGGAGGGTCAGTGCTGAGGGAGAGCTGCACTGTGGGAGGGTCAGCGCTGAGGGAGTGCTGCACTTTCGGAGGGTCAGCGATGAGGGAGCACCGCACTGTCGGAGGGTCAGCGCTGAGGGAGCGCTGCACTGTCGGAGGGTAAGCGCTGAGGGAGCGCCGCACTGTCGGAGGGTCAGCGCTGAGGGAGAGCCGCACTGTTGGAGGGTCAGCGCTGAGGGAGAGCCGCACTGTCGGAGGGTCAGTGCTGAGGGAGAGCCGCTCTGTCGGAGGGTCAGTGTTGAGAGAAAGCCGCACTGTCGGAGGGTCGGCGCTGAGGGAGCGCCGCACTGTCGGAGGGTCGGCGCTGAGAGAGCGCTGCGCTGTGGGAGGGTCAGCGCTGAGGGAGAGCCGCACTGTCGGAGGGTCAGTGCTGAGGGAGAGCCGCATTGTGGGAGGGTCAGTCCTGAGGGAGCGCCGCACTGTCGGATGGTCAGTGCTCAGGGAGCGCCGCACTATCGGAGGGTCAGTACTGAGGGAGTGCCGCACTGTTGGAGGGTCAGTGCTGATGGAGCGCCGCACTGTCGGACGGTCAGCGCCGCACTGTCGGAGGGTCAGCACTGAGGGAGAGCTGTGCTGTCGGAGGGTCAGTGCTGAGGGAGCGCCGCACTGTGGGAGGGTCAGTGCTGAAGGAGCGCCGCACTGTCGGAGGGTCAGCGCTGAGGGAACGCCGCACTGTCGGAGTGTCAGCGCTGAGGGAGTGCCGCACTTTCGGAGCGTCAGCGCTGAGAGAGCGCCGCACAGTGGGAGGGTCAGCGCTGAGGGAGTGCCGCACTGTCGGAGCGTCAGTGCTGAGGGAGAGCCGCGCTGTCGGAGGGTCAGCGCCGAGGGAGTGCCGCACTGTTGGAGGGTCAGCGCCAAGGCAGCGCCGCACCGTCGGAGGGTCGGTGCTGAGGGAGGGCCGCACTGTCGTTGGGTCAGTGCTGAGGGAAAGCTGCACGGTGTGAGGGTCGGTGCTGATGGAGCGCCGCAATGTCGAAGGGTCAGCGCTGAGGAAGCGCCGCACTGTCGGAGGGTCAGCGCTGAGGGAACGCCGCACTGTCAGAGGGTCACGCTGAGGGAGCGCCGCACTGTGGAAGGGTCGGTGCTGAGGTAGCACCGCACTGAGGGAGGTTCAGCGCTGAGGGAGCTCCGCACTGTCGGAGGGTCAATGCTGAGGGAGAGCCGCACTGTGGGAGGGTCAGTGCTGAGGGAGAGCCGCACTGTTGGAGGGTCAGCGCTGAGGGAGCTCCGCACTGTCAGAGGGTCAGCGCTGAGGGAGTGCCGCACTTTCGGAGGGTCAGTGCTGAGGGAGCATCGAACTGTGGGAGGGTCAGCGCTGAGGGAGAGCTGCACTGTCGGAGTGTAAGCACTGAGGGAGAGCTGCACTGTCGGAGGGTCAGTTCTGGGGGATTGCTGCTTTGTCAGAGGGTGAGTGCTGAGGGAGAGCTGCACTGTCGGAGGGTCAGTGCTGAGGGAGCGCCGCACTGTAGGAGGGTCGGCGCTGAGGGAGCGCCGCACTGTCGGAGGGTCGGCGCTGAGGGAGCGCCGTACTGTCGGAGGGTCGGCGCTGAGGGAGAGCCGCACTGTTGGAGAGTCAGCGCTGAGGAGAGCCGCACTGTGGGAGTGTCAGGGCTGAGGAAGCGCGGCACTGTCGGAGGGTCAGTGCTGAGGGAGAACCGCACTGTCGGAGGGTCAGTGCTGACGGAGAGCCCCACTGTGGGAGGGTCAGTGCTGAGGCAGCCGCACTGTGGGAGGGTCAGCGCTGCACTGTGGGAGGGTCAGCGCTGATGGAGTGCCGCACTGTTGGAGGGTCAGTACTGAGGAAGCGCCGCACTGTGGGAGGGTCAGTGCTGAGGGAGAACCGCACTGTGGGAGGGTCAGTACTGAGGGAGTGCCGTACTGTGGGAGGGTCAGCGCTGAAGGAGTGCAACGCTGTGGGAGGGTCAGTGCTGAGGGAGCGCCGCACTGTTGGAGGGTCAGTGCTGAGGAAGCGCCGCACTGTGGGAGGGTCAGTGCTGAGGGAGAGCCGCACTGTGGGAGGGTCAGTGCTGAGGGAGCGCCGCACTGTCGGATGGTCAGTGCTGAGGGAGAGCTGCACTGTCGGAGGGTCAGTGCTGAGGGAGCGCCGCACTGTGGGAGGGTTAGCGCTGAGGGAGAGCCGCACTGTGGGAGGGTCAGCGCTGAAGGAGTGCAACGCTGTGGGAGGGTCAGTGCTGAGGGAGCGCCGCACTGTTGGAGGGTCAGTGCTGAGGAAGCGCCGCACTGTGGGAGGGTCAGTGCTGAGGGAGTGCCGCGCTGTCGGACGGTCAGCGCCGCACTGTCGGAGGGTCGGCGCTGAGGGAGAGCTGTGCTGTCGGAGGGTCAGTGCTGAGGGAGCGCCGCACTGTCGGAGGGTCAGTGCTGAGGGAGCGCCGCACTGTCGGAGGGTCAGTGCTGAGGAAGCGCCGCACTGTCGGACGGTCAGTGCTGAGGGAGCGCCGCACTGTCGGACGGTCAGTGCTGAGGGAGCGCCGCGCTGTCGGATGGTCAGTGCTGAGGGAGCGCTGCACTGTCGGAGGGTCAGCGCTGAGTGAGCGCGCACTGTCAGAGGGTCAGTGCAGATCGAGTGCCGCACTGTTGGAGAGTCAGTGCTGAGGGAGCGCTGCACTGTCAGAGAGTCAGCGCTGAGGGAGTGCCGTGCTGTCGGAGGAACAGCGCCGAGGGAGCGCTGCACTGTCAGAGGGTCAGCGCTGAGGGAGCGCTGCACTGTCGAAGGGTCAGCGCTGAGGGAGTGCCGCACTGTCGGAGAGTCAGCGCCAAGGGAGCGCCGCACTGTCGGACGGTCAGCGCCGCACTGTCGGAGGGTCGGCGCTGAGGGAGAGCTGTGCTGTCGGAGGGTCAGTGCTGAGGGAGCGCCGCACTGTCGGAGGGTCAGTGCTGAGGGAGCGCCGCACTGTCGGAGGGTCAGTGCTGAGGAGCGCCGCACTGTCGGAGGGTCAGCGCTGAGGGAGCGCCGCACTGTCGGAGGGTCAGCGCTGAGGGAGAGCCGCATTGTGGAGGGTCAGCGCTGAAGGAGCGCCGCACTGTCGGATGGTCAGTGCTGAGGGAGCGCCGCGCTGTCGGAGGGTCAGTGCTGAGGGAGAGCCGCACTGTGGGAGGGTCAGTACTCAGGGAGTGCCGCACTGTCGGAGGGTCAGAGCTGAGGGAGCGCCGCACTGTCGGACGGTCAGTACTGAGGGAGTGCCGTACTGTCGGAGAGTCAGCGCTGAGGGAGGGCCGCACTGTCGGAGGGTCAGCGCTGAGGGAGCGCCGCACTGTCAGAGGGTCAGTGCGGATCGAGTGCCGCACTGTCGGAGAGTCAGTGCTGAGGGGAGCGCCGCACTGTCGGAGGGTCAGTGCTGAGGGAGCACTGCACTGTCGGAGAGTCAGCGCTGAGGGAGTGCCGCGCTGTCGGAGGAACAGCGCCGAGGGAGCGCTGCACTGTCGGAGAGTCAGCGCCGCACTGTCGGAGGGTCGGCGCTGAGGGAGAGCTGTGCTGTCGGAGGGTCAGTGCTGAGGGAGCACCGCACTGTCGGAGGGTCAGTGCTGAGGGAGCGCCGCACTGTCGGAGGGTCACCGCTGAGGGAGCGCCGCACTGTCGGAGGGTCAGCGCTGAGGGAGCGCCGCACTGTCGGAGGGTCAGCGCTGAGGGAGCGCCGCACTGTCGGAGTGTCAGCGCTGAGGGAGCGCCGCACTGTCGGAGGGTCAATGCTGAGGGAGAGCCGCACTGTGGGAGGGTCAGTGCTGAGGGAAAGCCGCACTGTGGGAGGGTCAGCGCTGAGGGAGCTCCGCACTCTGGGAGGGTCAGCGCTGAGGGACTGCCGCACTTTCGGAGGGTCAGTGCTGTGGGAGCACTGCACTGTGGGAGGGTCAGCACTGAGGGAGAGCTGCACTGTCGGAGGGTCAGTGCTGAGGAAGAGCTGCACTGTCGGAGGGTCAGTGCTGAGGGAGTGCCGCACTGTCGGAGGGTCAGCGCTGAGGGAGCGCCGCACTGTAGGAGGGTCGGCGCTGACGGAGCGCCGCACTGTCGGAGGGTCAGCGCTGAGGGAGCGCCGCACTGTTGGAGGGTCAGCGCTGAGGGAGAGCCGCACTGTTGGAGGGTCAGCGGTGAGGAGAGCCGCACTGTGGGAGGGTCAGTGCTGAGGGAGCACCGCACTGTCGGATGGCCAGTGCTGAGGGAGCGCCGCACTGTCGGAGGGTCAGTTCTGAGGGTCTGCTGCACTGTCGGAGGGTCAGTACTGAGGGAGTGCCGCACTGTCGGAGGGTCAGCGCTGTGGGAATGCTGCACTGTCGGAGGGTCAGCGCTGAGGGAGCGCCGCACTGTCAGAGGGTAAGCGCTGAGGGAGAGCCGCACTGTCAGAGGGTAAGCGCTGAGGGAGAACCGCACTGTCGGAGGGTCAATGCTGAGGGAGAGCCACACTTTGGGAGCGGCAGTGCTGAGCGAGTGCCGCACAATCGGAGGGTCAGTGCTGAGGGAGAGTTTGCGCTGTCAGAGGGTCAGTGCTGAGGGAGAGCCGCACTGTCGGAGGGTCAGTGCTGAGGGACAGCCGCACTGTCAGAGGGTCAACGCTGAGGGTGAGCTGCACTGTGGGAGGGTCAGTGCTGAGGGTCTGCTGCACTGTCGGAGGGTCAGTGCTGAGGGAGCGCCGCACTGTCGGAGAGTCAGTGCTGAGTGAGCGCCGCAAAGTCGGAGGGTCGGCGCTGAGGGAGCGCTGCACTGTCGGAGGAGTCAGTGCTGAAGGAGTGTTGCACCGTCGGATGGTCAGTGCTGAGGGAGTGCCGCCCGGTCGGAGTGGGTCAGTGATGAGGGAGCGCCGCAATATCGGAGGGTCAGCGCTAATGGAGTGCCGCACTGTTGGAGGGGTCAGTACTGAGGGAGAGCCGCACTGTGGGAGGGTCAGCGCTGAGGGAGAGTGCCGCACTGTCGGAGGGTCAGTGCTGAGGGAGAGCCGCACTGTGGGAGGGTCAGCGCTGAGGGAGTGCCGCACTTTCGGAGGCTCAGCGATGAGGGAGCACCGCACTGTCGGAGGGGCAGCGCTGAGGGAGCGCTGCACTGTCGGAGGGTAAGCGCTGAGGGAGCGCCGCACTGTCGGAGGGTCAGCGCTGAGGGAGAGCCGCACTGTTGAGGGTCAGCGCTGAGGGAGAGCCACACTGTCGGATGGTCAGTGCTGAGTGAGAGCCGCACTGTGGGAGGGTCAGTGCTGAGGGAGAGCCGCACTGTCGGAGAGTCAGTGCTGAGGGAGTGCCGCACTGTGGGAGGGTTAGTGCTTATGGAGCGCCGCACTGTGGGAGGGTCAGTGCTGAGGGAGCGCTGCACTGTGGGAGGGTCAGTGCTGAGGGGAGTACCGCACTGTGGGAGGGTCAGTGCTGAGGGAGTACCGCACTGTGGGAGGGTCAGTGCTGAGGGAGTACCGCACTGTGGGAGGGTCAGCGCTGAGGGAGCGCCGCTCTGAGGGAGGGTTAGTGGCTGAGGGAGAGCCGCACTGAGGGAGGGTCAGTGCTGAGGGAGTGCCGCACTGTCGGAGGGTCAGCGCTGAGGGAGTGCTGCACTGTGGGACGGTCAGCGCTGAGGGAGGGCTGCACTGTCGGAGGGTCAGTGCTGAGGGAGTACCGCACTGTGGGAGGGTCAGTGCTGAGGGAGCGCCGCACTGTGGGAGGGTCAGTGCTGAGGGAGGGCCGCACTGTCGGAGGGTCAGTGCTGAGGGAGTGCCGCACTGTGGGAGGGTCAGTGCTGAGGGAGAGCCGCACTGTGGGTGGGTCAGTGCTGAGGGAGAGCCGCACTGTCGGAGGGTCAGTGCTGAGGGAGTGCCGCACTGTGGGAGGGTCAGTGCTGAGGGAGAGCCGCACTGTGGGAGGGTCAGTGGCTGAGGGAGAGCCGCACTGTGGGAGGGTCAGTGCTGAGGGAGCGCCGCACTGTGGGAGGGTCAGAGCTGAGGGAGAGCCGCACTGTGGGAGCGTCAGTGCTGAGGGAGCGCCGCACTGTGGGAGGGTCAGCGCTGAGGGAGCGCCGCACTGTCGGAGTGTCAGCGCTGAGGGAGCGCCGCACTGTCGGAGGGTCAATGCTGAGGGAGAGCCGCACTGTGGGAGGGTCAGTGCTGAGGGAAAGCCGCACTGTGGGAGGGTCAGCGCTGAGGGAGCTCCGCACTCTGGGAGGGTCAGCGCTGAGGGAGTGCCGCACTTTCGGAGGGTCAGTGCTGTGGGAAGCACCGCACTGTGGGAGGGTCAGCACTGAGGGAGAGCTGCACTGTCGGAGGGTCAGCGCTGAGGGAGAGCTGCACTGTTGGAGGGTCAGTGCTGGGGGGATTGCTGCTTTGTCGGAGGGTCAGTGCTGAGGAAGAGCTGCACTGTCGGAGGTTCAGTGCTGAGGAGCTCCGCACTGTAGGAGGGTCGGCGCTGACGGAGCGCCGCACTGTCGGAGGGTCAGCGCTGAGGGAGCGCCGCACTGTTGGAGGGTCAGCGCTGAGGGAGAGCCGCACTGTTGGAGGGTCAGCGGTGAGGAGAGCCGCACTGTGGGAGGTCAGTGCTGAGGGAGCACCGCACTGTCGGATGGCCAGTGTGAGGGAGCGCCGCACTGTCGGAGGGTCAGTTCTGAGGGTCTGCTGCACTGTCGGAGGGTCAGTACTGAGGGAATGCCACACTGTCGGAGGGTCAGTGCTGAGGGAGTGCTGCACTGTGGGACGGTCAGCGCTGAGGGAGGGCTGCACTGTCGGAGGGTCAGTGCTGAGGGAGTACCGCACTGTGGGAGGGTCAGTGCTGAGGGGAGTACCGCACTGTGGGAGGGTCAGTGCTGAGGGAGCGCCGCACTGTGGGAGGGTCAGTGCTGAGGGAGGGCCGCACTGTCGGAGGGTCAGTGCTGAGGGAGTGCCGCACTGTGGGAGGGTCAGTGCTGAGGGAGAGCCGCACTGTGGGAGGGTCAGTGCTGAGGGAGAGCCGCACTGTGGGAGGGTCAGCGCTGAGGGAGAGCTGCACTGTGGGAGGGTCAATGCTGAGGGAGTGTCGCACTGTCGGAGGGTCAGTGCTGAGGGAGCGCCGCACTGTGGGAGGGTCAGTGCTGAGGGAGTGCCGCACTGTGGGAGGGTCAGTGCTGAGGGAGAGCCGCGCTGTCGGAGGGTCAGCGCTGAGGGAGTGCCGCACTATCGGAGGGTCAGTACTGAGGAGTGTCCGCACTGTGGGAGGGTCAGTGCTGAGGGAGAGCCGAGTGTGGGAGGGTCAGTGCTGAGGGAAAGCCGCACTGTGGGAGGGTCAGTGCTGAGGGAGCGCCGCACTGTGGGAGGGTCAGAGCTGAGGGAGTGCCGCACTGTGGGAGCGTCAGTGCTGAGGGAGCGCCGCACTGTGGGAGGGTCAGTGCTGAGGGAGCGCCGCACTGTGGGAGGGTCAGTGCTGAGGGAGAGCCGCACTGAGGGAGGGTCAGTGCTGAGGGAGAGCCGCACTGTCGGAGGGTCAGTGCTGAGGGAGAGCCGCACTGTTGGAGGATCAGCGGTGAGGAGAGCCGCACTGTGGGGAGGGTCAGTGCTGAGGGAGCACCGCACTGTCGGATGGCCAGTGCTGAGGGAGCGCCGCACTGTCGGAGGGTCAGTTCTGAGGGTCTGCTGCACTGTCGGAGGGTCAGTACTGAGGGAGTGCCGCACTGTCGGAGGGTCAGCGCTGTGGGAGTGCCGCACTGTCGGAGGGTCAGCGCTGAGGGAGCGCCGCACTGTCAGAGGGTAAGCGCTGAGGGAGAACCGCACTGTCGGAGGGTCAATGCTGAGGGAGACCCACTCTTTGGGAGCGTCAGTGCTGAGCGAGTGCCGCACAATCGGAGGGTCAGTGCTTGAGGGAGAGTTTGCGATGTCAGAGGGTCAGTGCTGAGGGAGAGCCCTACTGTCGGAGGGTCAGTGCTGAGGGACAGCCGCACTGTCGGATGGTCAATGCTGAGGGTGAGCTGCACTGTGGGAGGGTCAGTGCTGAGGGTCTGCTGCACTGTCGGAGGTTCAGTGCTGAGGGAGCGCCGCACTGTCGGAGAGTCAGTGCTGAGTGAGCGCCGCAAAGTCGGAGGGTCGGCGCTGAGGGAGCGCTGCACTGTCGGAGAGTCAGTGCTGAGGGAGTGTTTGCACCGTCGGATGGTCAGTGCTGAGGGAGTGCCGCCCGGTCGGAGGGTCAGTGATGAGGGAGCGCCGCAATATCGGAGGGTCAGCGCTAATGGAGTGCCGCACTGTTGGAGGGTCAGTACTGAGGGAGAGCCGCACTGTGGGAGGGTCAGTGCTGAGGCAGCGCCGCACTGTGGGAGGATGAGTGCTGAGGGAGCGTCGCACTTTCGGAGGGTTAGTACTAAGGGAGTGCCGCACTGTTGGAGGGTCAGTACTGAGGGAGCGCCGCACTGTGGGAGGGTCAGCGCTGAGGGAGCGCCGCACTGTCGGAGGTTCACGCTGAGGAGCGCCGCACTGTGGAAGGGTCAGTGCTGAGGGAGCGCCGCACTGTGGAAGGGTAAGTGCTGAGGGAGCTCCGCACTGTCGGTGGGTCAATGCTGAGGGAGAGCCGCGCTGTGGGAGGGTCAGCGCTGAGGGAGTGCCGCACTGTCGGAGGGTCAGTGCTGAGGGAGAGCCGCACTGTGGGAGGGTCAGCGCTGAGGGAGTGCTGCACTTTCGGAGGGTCAGCGATGAGGGAGCACCGCACTGTCGGAGGGGCAGCGCTGAGGGAGCGCTGCACTGTCGGAGGGTAAGCGCTGAGGGAGCGCCGCACTGTCGGAGGGTCAGCGCTGAGGGAGAGCCGCACTGTTGGAGGGTCAGCGCTGAGGGAGAGCCGCACTGTCGGATGGTCAGTGCTGAGGGAGTGCCACACTGTGGGAGGGTCAGTGCTGAGGGAGAGCCGCACTGTCGGAGAGTCAGTGCTGAGGGAGTGCCGCACTGTGGGAGGGTCAGTGCTTAGGGAGCGCCGCACTGTGGGAGGGTCAGTGCTGAGGGAGCGCTGCACTGTGGGAGGGTCAGTGCTGAGGGAGTACCGCACTGTGGGAGGGTCAGTGCTGAGGGAGCGCTGCACTGTGGGGAGGGTCAGTGCTGAGGGAGTACCGCACTGTGGGAGGGTCAGTGCTGAGGGAGTACCGCACTGTGGGAGGGTCAGCGCTGAGGGAGCGCCGCTCTGAGGGTGGGTTAGTGCTGAGGGAGAGCCGCACTGAGGGAGGGTCAGTGCTGAGGGAGTGCCGCACTGTCGGAGGGTCAGCGCTGAGGGAGGGCCGCACTGTCGGAGGGTCAGTGCTGAGGGAGTGCTGCACTGTGGGACGGTCAGCGCTGAGGGAGGGCTGCACTGTCGGAGGGTCAGTGCTGAGGGAGAGCCGCACTGTGGGAGGGTCAGTACTCAGGGAGTGCCGCACTGTCGGAGGGTCAGTGCTGAGGGAGCGCCGCACTGTTGGACGGTCAGTACTGAGGGAGTGCCGTACTGTCGGAGAGTCAGCGCTGAGGAGGGCCGCACTGTCAGAGGGTCAGCGCTGAGGGAGCGCCGCACTGTCAGAGGGTCAGTGCGGATCGAGTGCCGCACTGTCGGAGAGTCAGTGCTGAGGGAGCGCCGCACTGTCGGAGGGTCAGTGCTGAGGGAGCACTGCACTGTCGGAGAGTCAGCGCTGAGGGAGTGCCGCGCTGTCGGAGGAACAGCGCCGAGGGAGCGCTGCACTGTCGGAGAGTCAGCGCCGCACTGTCGGAGGGTCGGCGCTGAGGGAGAGCTGTGCTGTCGGAGGGTCAGTGCTGAGGGAGCACCGCACTGTCGGAGGGTCAGTGCTGAGGGAGCGCCGCACTGTCGGAGGGTCACCGCTGAGGGAGCGCCGCACTGTCGGAGGGTCGGCGCTGAGGGAGCGCCGCACTGTCGGAGGGTCAGCGCTGAGGGAGCGCCGCACTGTCGGAGTGTCAGCGCTGAGGGAGCGCCGCACTGTCGGAGGGGTCAATGCTGAGGGAGAGCCGCACTGTGGGAGGGTCAGTGCTGAGGGAAAGCCGCACTGTGGGAGGGTCAGCGCTGAGGGAGCTCCGCACTCTGGGAGGGTCAGCGCTGAGGGACTGCCGCACTTTCGGAGGGTCAGTGCTGTGGGAGCACCGCACTGTGGGAGGGTCAGCACTGAGGGAGAGCTGCACTGTCGGAGGGTCAGCGCTGAGGGAGAGCTGCACTGTTGGAGGGTCAGTGCTGGGGGATTGCTGCTTTGTCGGAGGGTCAGTGCTGAGGAAGAGC